>CM076570.1:1192674404-1192960282 GCA_034641835.2 Pinus albicaulis | reverse complement strand
AGGGTTCTTATGAAAGTTGGCCTTCCTATTCGCATCATAAGATGGATTATGACGTGCATTACCACAGTTAGATATGCAGTCCTCATAAACGGTATTCCTACTTCCTTTTTCTCTCCTGAACGTGGTCTTCGCCAAGGATGTGCTCTATCTCCGCTTATTTTTATTCTCATTATGGACGGCTTCAGCCGTATTATGCACAGGGTAGAGAAGAGGGGTTTTATAAAAGGATATGCTTTCTCAGACACGGTTTCATGTTCCCACTCATTGTTTGTTGATGATTTGTTGATATTTGGCTATTTGGTCCGGAACCACTGGTTTTATACCCACTTGATGCTTATGAGATTTGAATCAGCCACTGGGCTGGGCATTAATAAAGGAAAATCTTTTATCATTTTTGAATATGGGGACCTTAATGAAATTGCTTTCATTTCTGAATTTATGGGGGTCGGTTTCAAAGAAGCTATGGGAGGGTTTACATACCTGGGTTTCTTTATTAAACCATGTGGTTACAAGATCCGGGACTGGACATGACTGGTTGACAAGATGAGAAGGAGGATGACGAGATGGACTCACCGCTGGTTGTCATTAGGTGGAAGGCTAATCATGATACAGGCGGTCCTATCCCAAATGATGGTTTATTGGGGCCATTTATATTATTTACCAGAGGGGGTCAATATGATTAATCGTGTCATTACAAATTTTCTCTGGGGTGATTCTGGAGGCTCTAATAAATTTCATCTATGCAGATTAGAGAAACTTTGCCGGCCAAAGGAACATGACGGGTGGGGTATCCTTAATACAAGGAACTTCAATATTGCTTTTCTCATTAAGTCCGTTTGGCGCGCCATCCACGGGAATGGGATTTGGAGTGCGGTTATATACAGTAAGTATATAGATGGAGATTTTCTTCATCAACTTTTATATATGCAGGTCATTTATCCGCGTTTCATATCGCCCATATGGTCGAGTTTTAAAAAGGTTATGGGAAGTATAGCCGAACGGCTGGCATGGCTTTTTAAGGATGGGCGAAGGATCCCGATCACCTTCAACAACATCATTGGCCTTCCACAGGATGCGCAGCCATCTTAGGACCTGCAATTCTGTTTAGCTCACGGTGGTCATCATTTCCTTGCTCAGACTATAAGGGAATGGGCTTTTGACGCCCCTATATTCAAATCGGCTGCCCAATTGGGTTTGGAAGGTAGATTGGCGGTCGAATGGGATCAGCTGCATGACTCATTTCGGGCTGCTGGATTTTGCTGGAGTGCTGAGGAGGACTCAATTGTTTGGGATGGATCTATGATCGAGGGGGGACTTATTGTTAAGGAAATATATAGATCGATTAACATAACATCCTATTCTGGAAATTTTTCTAATACTTTTTTTCCATTCTGGAGGAGAAGGATTCCCACCAAGATCGTTCTTTTTGGGTGGTTAGTGTGGAAGGATAGGATCCTCACCGGGGAGAATCTTATTAAGAGGGGTTTCTGTGGCCCATTCAGATGCTGTATATGTGGGACTGACGAGGAGACCATTATCCATCTATTCTTCTTTTGCCCTGTTATTAAATGTCTATGGGGACTTTTCTCTTCCCATCACATGGGTCAGGGATGGATTCCTGATGATTTTATATCTTCTGCACTGGAATGGGATAAATTGTGTGGTAAATACAGGTCCCTCCCCTTTTTTCTCATCTGGGAGTTTTGGTTAGGGAGGAACAATCTGGTCTTCCAAGATGTTCCTTTCCAGATTCCTAGGATCTATGCTGCTATCAATAGGTGGATTGAAGATCGGCCATCTCCACAAATGGCTCTAGTGGACTTTTCCTATCGTCTGAGGCCTCATGAAATGGGCATTCCTGCTATTTATTTTGATGGTGCATGTGCTGATGGCGTTATGGGATGTGGAGCGTGGATTAAGCTCTCGCAAAGGGAAAGAATTGTCATACACTGGAACGAGGGCATGGGCACAAACAACAAAGCTGAAATCATCGCACTATGGAATGCTCTGCTGGCTGCCACAAATTTACAACTGCAGAATGTGCATGTGTATGGTGATTCTCAGGTCGTTATTGGCTGGATTACAAACAATATGGCTATGAATTGCCCGGAATTGTCTGGATGGATTGGGAGGACTCGGAGTTTATGGACTCGGTTGAATAGGCCTCCCATCTCCCACATCTACCGTGAGAACAATACCAGGGCTGATGATCTCTCCAGGAAGGGGATTAATTCTGAATACGGGATTATGTATGTCAAACATATTAGAGATGGTCTCCCCTTCTGGCAGGACCAAATCCAAATTCCATAGATGGCGGTTTCTCCGGTTTTTTGGCACTTAGTATCCTTTTTATCCTTTACAATATCATTTCCAAGTTTTGGGATGTTTCGAGATATGCTAGATCCTTTATGTTCTGTCTGATGTTTTACCTGGTTATGATTTTTTAAATGTCTGCAGCATATATCAAAATGCATCATTTCCACACGTGCCGGGACTGGAGATTCTCAATCGGGTCTGATACACATGATCTGTCTGGGCCAAATATGATATGAAAGGGTGTGCTGGTTGATAATATGTTATGGCGTACCTTTTTATTATACCACATACCACACTCATCGCTGATGGATTGATCGGATGGGAGGAGAACTCATACGCCTATCAAGCGAGCGTGACAGTAGACTTTCCAGGCGAGGTTATAATACTTTTTGACAAGGATCTTCTCGGTTATCGACGACATGGATTATCAAGCGAGCGAGATTATATAATTAGACAGGCGAGCCAGTATTATTTTTACAGGAGTATATATGCTGTATCTATCAAGCGAGCGAGATTCATAATTGCAAGCGAGCGTGACTATTTCTAAATGGTGAATCTGAAAGTATCACACAGCCACTGTTCCTTCTTATGGGCTCTTTTATTCTCTGTTACCATCATTTCCTTACTGTCATTTTGAGCCTGTAAGATACAGTGCCTATTCATGCAGCTTCCTTCCTTTCGATGAATCTTATTTTGGAGATAATATGTATAAGCATCTTATTGTAAATCTCCAATTGTGTTTCTTATCCATGATTATGATTATCAGTATCGGGACTGATCTGTCCCTGGAATCGGGATGCCATTATTATCTTTCTCTGCCTCAATACATGAGCAGCATCAATGGGAAATATGATGATTTCTCGCTGAGACTCTTTTATCAGCTGAGATTATATGTTGTATATGTACTGTTATTATATTATCAATATAAAACAGAGTTATTTGGGTTCATTGCTAAGACACAAAACTAATCATTTTCAGTTCAATTTGAACATTGAGTTACCGAGAGGTTTCCTGTTACCAGATACCATCTACTGTCCACATTGGATGCCATAGCTAATTGTGTAGAGACAATTTGATTGATCTGTGGAAAAAAGGCAATCGAGCCATTAAATCAATAAGGGCACTATTTCCATACTTATTCCTTTATGATAAAAAAATTCATTAAGGATGTTTCGTGCATATTCAAAACAAATGTATAGGAATTTAGCTGCTGGCTACCAAATGTTAAATGCCAGCTTGTTAGACTGATAGCATTCATCCAAATGTTAAATGCTAGATTGTTAGATTAATAGCATTTATTGGAAACAAAATATATTCAAGGAATGCAAAAATAATGGGAACCCCCAAAAAAAAAAGTGTTTTGCCCAAAACAAAAAATATTGCCAGCTGGTTAAATGTTTAACGCCAGCTTGTTAGACTAATAGCATTCATTGGAAACAAAAGATTTTCAAGGAATACAAAATAGTGGAAACCCCCAAAAAAGTGTTTTCTCCAACAAAAGGAATGCACATAAGTGTTATAACCCTACAAACCATCAGCAAGTTTATTAGAACATCGGTGACCTATATACTGTAAGGGGAAAGGAAGATACAAAAATTGGAGGGTTTTTTAGCAGACCAGTTCCTTTGGTTAGGCAACTTCCTCCATGATAACACAAATAAATAGTCAACAGCTAATCTCAAATTCAAGCATGCAATCCTTGAATTCTGTGGCAGATTGAATCCTCATGGCAGATTGAATCCACATATTTGGACTACCCTTTAGATTGTATGTGATAAATGATGTATGTAATAGAGAACCCATCAAAATCCTTTCGCATCATGGGCGTTTCAGAGTGATACTTAGCTAGATCAGACCAGTACTCTCTCCTCACAACAAAAATTTACAAAAAGACCCAAATAATTATATTCAGTGAGCAAGCATTTGTATGAATCCAAAGGACTAATGAGAATGAGAACCAAAACCATAATAAACAAGAGTCCCTGCTGCCTTATGGCAGGGACTAATAAATATGGAAACTTCCTCCATGATAACACAAATAAATAGTCAACAGCTAATCTCAAATTCAAGCATGCAATCCTTGAATTCTGTGGCAGATGGAATCCTCATGTCACCCAACAAAACATATTTGGACTACCCTTTAGATTGTATGTGATAAATGATGTATGTAATAGAGTACCCATCAAAATCCTTTCGCATCATGGGCGTCTCAGAATGATACTTAGCTAGATCAGACCAGTACTCTCTCCTCACAACAAAAATTTACAAAAAGACCCCAATAATTATATTCAGTGAGCAAGCATTTGTATCAATCCAAAGGACTAATGAGAATGAGAACCAAAACCATAATAGCCAAGAGTCCCTGCTGCCTTATGGCAGGGACTAATAAATATGGAAAGATGGAGTGGAATATAATTTAATGAAACTTATTCATTCACAATTGTATGAGATTTGGGTGGTTTATTTTTAATGAAATTGATTTGTGTTAGGTGTATTTTTCTTTAAATCATATTCAAATTTTATAAATGAAAAAAAGTGTCGAGGGTGGAAATCAATAGTGAAACATGAACTACATGAAATACTACGCACTACACAGCCTTACAAAATATCTAAATGAATACATATAACGGCATTTCACATTGAACAAATCATTCATTCTTAGATATGATCAGATTTATTTAATACATATTACGACAATCAAACGATGATCAGATTTATTTAACACATGTTATAACAAAAGCCATCAACAAGTTGGAAGTAAAATTACACAGTAATGCTACATACATTATTATTCTTTATTTATCATAACTACGCTCTAAAAGATTATGGGTTTCCTTTTGCCAATGAAACTATAACTAATTTGGAGGAGTTGCGTGCGTGGCGTTGCAGCACACGCCAATAAGACCTGTGCATCGATTTGGAGGCGGGCAGTTCCACGTGCCGCATGGCGGAAATATACAAAAACAACCCGGAGGAGGCTCACAATAATCAGAACGTGGAGGAGGAGGATGGCCATCTTGAGGAAATACTGTAGCGACCCCTTCTTCATCTGCCACTCATTCCACCAAAACAATATTTATAGCATACATGGTTAAAAAGGAGAAATCCAATAAAGAGAAACATAAAATGTAACCAGGCATACCAGAAGCTGTTCGGTGTGTTGTAGCAGCAGCAACATTAGCATTGATGAATAAAATAACAAGAGTCACCAGAATCGAAACCACAACAATTCTTCCCATTTCTATCCGTCTTTCCGCCATTTTTCTCTTCACTTGTGTAATTGTGTTTATTTGAAATGAAGAGTCGAGCCATTTTTTTCTATTAAGACAACCATTGTGGCAATGACAAATAAAGTAGGTTTTTTTGTTTTTTGTTTTTAAATAAATGGGAAAGTAGAAAAATAGAATTCTTATTTGTTTTGGATTTGATTTTTATTTTTGTTTTATGAAAAAGAGTCTGTTTATTATTTAAATTTAGTTGTTTTCTAGATTTTTGTGTGGTTGAGATATTCTCTCAAGTAACTGATTATGTTTAAACTGTTTCCATGAGACAACACTTTATGTATATATGTAATATTATTTGATCAATGTAATGATGTGTGTGTGCATTATCAAAATTTATTTTGCATGTTCCCCAACTTCTAAGTTTACACCCTCACAAGATTCCTTTATGCTACTTAATGTGTAAGTTGGAATAGCAAAATTGTAGAAATGATAGAAAGTAAGGGTAAAGTTTCTCCGTTTTTAGCGGAAAACATCAAGACATGCCCTAACTACTCACTAATAATAATTGGTGCATCTTATTCATAGTTTAACACTAGAACTTCAAATATTGTTATTTATTATTATTATTATTTAAATTTACTTATTTGTAAGCTTATTGGTTGAAATCTTATTATGGGTGTTGTTTAGTAACTTCCATTTTTCTATTAGTTAATAATTTTTTTGTTTTTAGTTTTATTTCCTTTTTATTTAACTTTTTTCATATTTTTTTCTATTATTTCCACTTTCAACTATTATAGCTTTTCTATGCATTCTCAATTTAAAATGACAATTTTTAAAGAGGAAAAAAATCCAATAATTTTTTTTTAATTTTTAGTTTTATTAGCTTTTAATCTTACTTATATTTTTTTTGTCATTTTTTGTGGCTATTTTTTGTTCTCTACTTTTAATTCCAATTCCAATAATTATAAAAAAAAAACTCTTGTTAATTTTCACTTTGACTTTATTTTTTTCCCTTCACCTTTCTATAGTTTATTTCCCTAGAAGAAACATTGGGAGGTGAATGCGAAGAGGATGGAGCAAGAGAGGATGAGGAAGGAATGTTTGGTGGAAATTCAACGTAGAGGAATTTGAAAAGATGTCTGGGCGAGGAGAAAGAGTGGCTTTGGTGGGCTGAGAGCTCGGTTATCCAACCAAAGGACTGCACCCTCTCCTAAGCTCTTTTGTTGAGTTGTCAGGTGACGAGGTTATGGAGAGCCCAGAGCGTCGGACGACCGAGTCTCTGCCTCCTCCATAGTAAGAACATCCATATGAGTGGATTATGGTATACCATAAATGAACATTGCAACAATGTTGGCATTAACAAAGGCGGTAGGGAGACGACCTCAGCCTTTTCCTCTGCCAGGGCGTTTCCCCCTTCCCCTATCGTAGTTTATTGTCTGATGGCAATAGAGCAGGGTTTCCACACCAGAGCCGGAGGGAGCACTAGATTGACTGAAAAAGGGAGAATGGAATTGGGAGAAGGGAATGTTCATGGCTTTAGATTGTTTATTGTAGGTGATGAGCCTGGTATTGCACCAATGGTGTTGCAATTCCTAAGGATGTCTCAACTCTAATTATCAACCCTGGGTTCATAAAAAAATAGAGGTGACAGTGCTATATGCATAGTAGATGTATTCAACTCATGCCACCCACAACTAGGCCTCCTGATCAATAGTGCTTTAAGGTCATTCCTCCTACTGAATTAAAGTGAAACTAACTAATGTCGATGTAATGTATAAACTATGTCTAACTGATAAAAGGGAAATTCTATCAACTTCAACTTGCAATTTCTATTGAAACAAATCATGAATAGGAAAAATCCAACCTACTTGTAGAAAGGAAATTACACTATCTTGCAGTCATCTATCTAGCTACCAAACCTATTTGCAGTAAAGGAACTACTTTCTCTTAAACAACCTATCAAACCATAAGTCAAGATTCTATCTAATATTTAACTAGCTCACACTTGCATATAAATGATGTTCTATGAATTCTATTATAAAATGCTAATGTTATTATGCTTTTGCAACAAGGAAAAGGAGGGTTTGGAGTGACCTAGGAGTCTCTATTGATCATGAAACGATAGCTGGGGGTCAATGAAATCCTAACCTAAGTTCAAGTTGCGGCAAGGATCAAAACTGGATAAGGAATGAGGACCTATAGCTATGCTACAGGAGGCTACTACAGGAGTCTTGTATTGCTATAGGAAGCCATGTAATGCTACAATAAGGTTGCCAATAAGGCTTAAGAGGTAAAGTAGATGGTTGGAGTGTGTGGGAAGGTGAATGGAAGTGAAGGAAAATGGGTGAAAGGTCACCAACATCTCTATCCAAGCTCGGAGCCCTTGGAGGGTTTGTTTTGCACTATAAGATATGCTCTCAGTGATCATGGCAAAATGACCTCATAAAACAGAATTTTGATGAAAAAAGTTGGAGTTTGGAAGAGGAAGAGATGGAGTCCAAGGTGGAGGTAGTGAAGTTTCATTTTCCTGTATATTCAAACAACCTTGAAATGATCACATGCATACATTCAATTCATTGAAAAAATGAAACAACTAGAAGTGGAAAAGATAAGTTGAATTTAAATTCTATCTAATCTGATCTAGTTAAAAAACCAACTCCTAAGCTACAAAAAGCATATGTAGAACAAGATAAAAAAAAAAAAATACATTTCCATGAAAACATAAGCACAATGTTTTGGTTTGTGGTTAGTGGTCCTTCTACTCATGCTCCCATGAGATAGATGAGGTAGAGGCTGCAATCACAAAATTTAATGGAGTATTCTTCTACTGAGATGCAAGAAAATAAACAAAACTCTGAAAGTAAGATAAAGATAGGAGGGGTAAAAATTCCTCCACATATTCTACTTTCTTTGATCTAGAAATCTGCATCCATTTGTAGGTCCTTCCCATTTCTTTCTCTAGCTCATAAAGAAGTGGGATTGCGATTTTTTCAGGGATGATTCTCCCTCCTTCAATAAATTTATAATAGGACTCCAAGCTAGATTGTAAACTAGGATCTTGTAGCTCTAAGGAGTCCTTTTATAATGTTTTTGGGGAGGCTATTGCCTCATGTAGCCTTACTTATTTCTTTTCTTCCTTCTATGGCACAACTTGCCCCTCTTGTGGCACCTCCTGCCCTTCTAATTACACATTATTCCCCTTTAATTCCACATTCTTCCCCTCTAATTCCACATTCCCCTCCCCCTGCTATAGCATGCTCTGTCCCTCCTGTAGCTTCCCTTTTTCTTCTTGATGGAGGTATGTTGGTGTATTTGGTTGTTTGAAGGAGGTTGATCTAGTGGTAGCTCTCCTCACATATGCTATAGGAGTATTTTTTTTGGGCTTTGGAGAGGTGACCTCTTCAATTTTTCCTTCAGTTATTCCTACCTCCTCCTTCATTCTTGGGGACTCCTCGATTTTGAAGGGGAATTTTGTAAGAGTTTGTGTCCTTCCTTACTCGATCTTAGTGCTCTTCATGGTCTTAAAATATACAAGATTTTTCCTTGGTATATTTCGTTTGGGTTTAACTAGAGCGTTGAAGGTAGCCAAAGTTGCCGCTACCTCAATTTCAGTGTTCCCTAGAGACAAACTTGTTTGTTATGGGGATATCTTTGTTTCCTTGGGCTCAATAGTCATATTAGGACTCAATGTATCATTTCCTTGTTCTTCCCTTTCTTCCTTTTCATATTTTTGTCCTTCTACCTCTGCCTCTGCTTATTCTTTTATCCTTTCTGCTTCTTCCTAATTTGTTCTTGTATTCTCACCCTCTTATGTTTTTACCTCTATACCACGAATGCTAGAGGCGGGTGTCTCTCCAGGAGTAATGTTTTGGGTCCCTATGAAGGTTTCTTTGTCCATGTATATGAAATTGGACCACAAGACAGGGATTATTAATTTTTTTCGAGGAATCCACCACTATCAGTTTGATAAGTCCATGGTGGGCTAGGTGTTGGTGTTTTCCCTCTCTTACTTTTTGACTCATTTCTTTGATGGACTGAAGGAGGAAGTATAGCACACTAGGTCTTTGAGCAAGAAGAAATTATGGCTTAAATATGAGTTCATGAAGAAACCTAAAGTGGTAGGCATATAACACATTCATTCTTCCCTCACAAGAGTTTTATTTTAGAATATGATAAGCCACCTCATCGCATGGATAAGGGAGGTTTTCTCTCCCAACTCCATTTTTTCCTCAATTAGCTTCTTTTTGGCAATGAAAAATTTATTTTCGGCAGTGGCACTGGTGGCGTTGTCCTCTCTGCTCCATTTTATCCTTAAATATAGGGTGGTTACTCTGCTAATTATCTCAAGACTTAGAGATATAGATAATCCCCTCACAAAAATGGTGGCATTGTCCTCTGTTTGTGAATTCAAAGCCATGGAAAAATAAAGGGAAAGGTCATCATCATACCCCTTCAGTAGCTCGAAAAATCCCAACCAATGGTGTATTCTAAAAATGTTGACCATAGATGAGCTCTGGACAAACACCTCAGAGAGAGAACTGATGGCCTTCACTAGGGTTTTGCTGGGCCTGGCCACTGACGTCGAGCTTGCTACTGCCACTGCCCCATTCGGCTTTGCCGAAACCATCGTCACCATTGCAGATCCAGGCGGTCCTAAGATCTCAACAACCGTGGCTCCATGCGGCTCTGCATTATCGAATCAACTCTGGCTCCAAGCTCCTCCCCTCTAGGTGGCCGCCGGCACCGTCCAGGATGAATGTCTAGGGCTCACACCAATCGGCGTCGATGGTGTTCTAGCATCGATGGAGACAGCACAAGATGTGGCCTCCTTCTGCGGAAAAGATGGGACCAGAGATGCCATCCCCGCACAAGTCAACAAAGCCCGCCAAACAAAGGAAGAAGGCTCAAGTAATCTCGCAGCCTCGACCATTACCGCTTCCTTGCAGATGCCCAATCTCACCAATGGGTAGGTCAGGTTGATGGGGATGCCGCCGCTGATTGAAATCTCGGAGGGCTACGATCTTCATCGAGCCTCAATCAATGCTAAAAGCCTTACAGATTCAGGGATAGAAGGATTTTTCACAGTTCAACCACAAATTCGAAGCAGAGAGCAGAGGTTTTCAAATCATGCACCCTCAGCCTATCAGATCCAGATCTCTCTTCTTTCTGGTAGAATAATGATGCTCTAGTTGCATGCTACAGATCTGGTGCAGGACCTCCTACGAGATCTTGAACTCAGGTTGGGGATCCCATCAGATCTCCAGAGATTGACCTACGAAGGTAAACAACTTGAGGACCCTCTGCCCCTGTCCTATTACAGTATTGAAAGAGATGCTTTAGTTATGCTCACCCTACATCTGAGAGGAGGAGCATCTGGGCAGACCTCTGAGGCTCTGCCTTTCTCCTATAAGGATGCGGTCCACGCATAGCCTACCAAGAAAACTGCCCAACTAACTGAGGCTCCTAAGCCTTTCCTGGTGGATAAAATGGAGGAAAATCCTTCCATTGAAATCACTCATCCTTCACTAAAACGTTTGCAGAAACGACCATGATTTGCAGATTTAATGGACTATGGCCTCGAACTGCAGATCTATACCAATGGATCCACTCCAACAGGACCAACAACAGAAAGGTATTTTTACGCTCGAAAGGCTTCTTCGTGGTGGAATTTTCCTTCAACGAAGACTATGAGAAAGCCTTAATGGGAGGCCCCTGGTTTTAGGGATCACCCGGGCTCTTCCTTACCCCCTGGTTTCCAGACTTCGACCCCTCTACAACCGTCATCACCAAGCTTCCCATCTGGGTCAGGCTTCCAAACCTCCTAGCGCACTTATGGCACTTCTTAGTCTTCCAAGGAATTGGGGACACCTTAGGCCGTTTCCTGGCTACGGACACCTCAAGGGGGGAGAAAGGAATATACACATTTGGCACAATTTGTGTGGAAATAGACATTAGCAAAGGGCTACCTGATCATATCAACCTCAAAATTGGGGACTTCCATTGGACACAAAACTTGGACTATGATAACACAGCCTTTCGGTGCTGCCATTGCCATCAGATAGGGCACCTCCAGAACACATGTGCCACGTTCCTCAACAAGAAGAAAAATAACATTCGAAAATCCAAATCGAAGAGCTGGAAACCATGTGAACCAACCCCCATGGATGACATAGGGTCCTTCAGCTTGGATGAGGAGGAAATTGAAGCAGAAGGGGAGAATTTTGAGCAGTCGAAGGACACGCCCTCGGCCAACCCTGAAGTTTCCTCTGCACCTCCGACCTCGTAGAAATGCACTCATGAGTCTTCTTCCTCCGGTTCAGATAAGGAGACTCCTCCTTCAATGTAGAATAATCTACAATTGGTTCCTACCCAGCCAATTCACAGTGGCTAGGTCCAAGTCAGTAAGAAGAAAGGGAAAACATGTCGTTTGGAAGCCTCTACCCATTCTGGGTAGATTCCTTGTCTCGCTTTTTAATTGTTGTTATTCTTGTTATCTTTTGCTTATTCCATGGCTGCTTTTTGGGACTACGGATTGATAGTTTATCATTTCCGGCTCCCCTGCTCTCCATATTCACTCATTTGCAAGCTCAGATTGTACTATATGCTTTTTCTTAATTGATTCAGTCTTATTTAGAAAAAAAAAATGTGGACCGCAAGAGTGTGTAGGTGGATTCTAATGGTATCTGAGGGCTCTCTTTTATTAAACCCTCCTCCCATCTTCTCTTTATGTCATTAATTCAGTGAGGAAGAGATGTTTCCTATATGGCCTCGGTTTCTAGTTTAAGGGTAGCAGTGGGCCAAAAATCCCTTATCACTACAATTACTTATGCCTCAACCACTATCTTGTTCAGACAAACCTTTTAATTGCAAAATTATACTACCAATGTATGCAAACATTAAGAGAATTTTCATGCAATTTTGATGGATGTATGAGGGAGATGGTGAAACTTACTTCTTTTATAAGTGTTATGAGATGAAAATGGAAATTTTGGATTCAATTAGAACCTTTGTTTCTCATTTCCACCCTCTCAGCCTTCCTGTATTAGGGTCTCGACCTTCCTCTAGAAATTATAGTGCTTCCTGTAGCACCTTGCTATAGGAATAACAAGTTGAGGTTTGAATATTCTAAGTGGAACACCAAGCTCATAATCTCTCTAATTGTTCTTGAAATTAGCGAATATGCAAAGGAAATCGAACCCAAGTACATAATATGCTATTTTGAGTAGGGGCTGGGAGATTTTTGATGATCTGTCATTCACACGAGGTTTCCTCTTTTGGACTGTTGTCCCCAATATTAGTGATTTTTTCTCTTTTCCTCATAATCACCACCCACTATTGGTGATCCCAATACAGTGGACGTGACACCTCCATGTTACATGATTTCTTACCATCACTTTTTACTTCACTAGCTGAGGGTGGCCAAGTTAACTAGCCACCTCCAGCTTATTTAAACATATCCTCTCGAAATTCATTCATTTTAATCATTTACACATAGGGAGAGAGTGAGATACTACCATACCTAAGCCTACCTCATGGTCTATTTTCTACAGGGACTTGCATGTTGGAGTTGGACCATTGTATTGACACCAGGGGAGTTTGACTTGTTGGCTTATTTCCTCGAGTATTTCTTCATTTTCTTTGTGATGCTTGACTGTGGTGTTTGTTGTGTGTGTGTAGGTACTTTGTGGATGTCCATGTTTCTGTGATTATTGGAGAGCATTTATAGTATTTCCATGAGTCTTCTAGAGTTATTTTACAAGGTCCCACCATCTTCTTTGATGAGAAATAAAACAATGTCATTCTCTTTGTGGTGACTGCATATGTTTTCTACAGGAGGAGGTTCTCTTCATGTAGTAGGGCCATTAATTTTACCCTTGGGTCTTAAATATGCATAGAGTGATGAGGAAAGTGTAATGAGAGTTGAGGATAGTACTAGGAACAGTTGGGGTGCAGTGTAGGCTTGAATAAATGAAGATGAAGACCTCTGTGGTTTTGTAAAAAAAAAAATCAATAGGTAGGATAGAGTGGAGAGTTTGAGTGAATGTATTTGTGAAGTGATATGGATGAGTGATGGATGGATGGCAGAAAAGGATGAGGGAGCATTATTCAACATTATTCTAGGTCATAAGGATTCGATTGGGCTGTTCTTACCCTCACATCTCTCTCCTGTATATTTTTTGAACCCTCATGTAGCACCACAAGATCATGACAAGATCCTCCTATAGCAACACAAAGAGGGGGTGAAAATTAAGTTTTGAGCTAATGGGATGGTGGAGAGAAATGACTATATGAGTGGAGATGATGGAGAGGGAGTGAATGGATGGAGGAGTGAAGAAAATTTGAAAATTTCTTTGACCTGTAGCCATAATCTGCCACTGTGCATAATCATGCAAAACAACAAAAAGGTTCGTAGTCATGGCATAATATTGTGTTCTTCCTTTTTTTTTGTTTTTTTTAGGGACAAGTAGGTTGCCTCCGAGGAAGTTTTCAAACCACCTGCATTCCCTAGGCACATAAGAGGAGGTTTTCACCTAGGGATCTTCATTGTTTTTCTTCTTCTCTTTGTTTTGGTCCAGGAATGCCTCATGGAGGTTTTCAACCCTAGAGTTGGCCTTGGATGCCTCATAGGTTTTCATCTAGGTCTCTTTATTTATTTTTATTTTTATTTATTTTCCTTGGAGGGCTGTGAAATCGAAGCCAAGGAACTCCCAATCACATTGAATTCTCTACTAATTGTACTGATGAATTATGCCTTACACATAGGCCTCCTGTATAACTTCAGTCTATAACCATTGCCAATTAGATGGATCCCTTCCTCATCAATGCTTCTAATCTGTACAACTCCATTGTCATGAAATTTCTTTATCCAGTATAGGCCTAACCACCTTGTAATTAATTTTCTTTTAAAATTCTTGAACCTAGAGTCAAAGATCAAGGCTTAATCCCCTTCTTGAAAAATATTTTTCTCGATATGCTTGTCATGCCATACCTTCCTCTACAATTGTATAACTTCAATGTGTAAGAGGGATTGCATTCTAAGCTCATCCAAGCCATTGTTGGATCAAACTTTCTTGTTTTTCACTTGTGATATCTAATTCCAATTTTGCTTCCATTCTCAAATTTTTATACTCAAACTCCATAGATAACAGATCTTTCTTCACATAAACCAAATCATATGGAGTGAACCGAGTAGTAGTATTCCAGGTGGTAGTTATTTGGGTTCATTCCTGACACAAAACTAATCATTTTTAGTTCAATTTGTACATTGAATTATGAAGAGGTTTCCCTGTTACCAAGTACCATTTACTGTCCACATTAGAGGCCATAACTAATTGTGTAGAGACAATTTGATTGGTCTGTGGAAAAAGACAATTGAGCCATTAAATCAATAAGGGCACTATTTCCATACTTATTCCTTTATGATAAAAAAATTCATAAAGGATGTTTCGAGCATATTCAAAACAAATCTATTGGAATTGAGCTGTTGGCTACCAAATTTTAAATTCCAGCTTGTTATAATAATATAGCATTCATTGGAAACAAAATATTTTCAAGGATTGCAAAAATAGTGGAAACCCCCAAAAAAACAAAACAAAATTTCGTATAAGTGTTATAACCATACAAACCATCAATAAGTTTATTGGAACATCGGTGACCTATATACTGATGGGAAAGGAAGATACAAAAATTGGAGGGTTTAAGTGTTATAACAATACAAACCATCAACAAGTTTATTGGAACATCAGTCACCTATATACTGATGGGAAAGGAAGATACAAAAATTGGAGGGTTTATTCGCAGACCAGTTCCTTTGGTTAGGAAACTTCCTCCATGATAATACAAATAAATATTCAATAAATAATTTGAAATTCACGCATGCAATCCCCGAATTCAGAGTTTTTTTTGCCAGAATCCGGTAAAAATTTTTCAAAAAATCAGATAGTTGGAGTGTTTGAATTGCATTTTTTATGGTGGAAATGGAATCAGCACCATCAAGAACCCTTAGGGCACCCAAAATTTTTAATTTTAACGACTATAACCCAGATTTTCAAAATCTTTGCTGAAATTTTTCATAATCTTATTGGAATTTCTGGGTTATTCTATGAGTTTTTTAGACTACACCCTTGAATTCTCTGGAAGATTGAATCCTCATGTCAGCCAACAAAACATATTTGGACTAACCTTTAAATGATTGTATGTAATCAAGAACCCATCAAGATCCTTTCTTATCATGGGCATTTTAGAATGATACCTAGTTGGATCAAACCATTACTCTCCTCATTGTTATCACTCAGATTTTCCTTGAAGTTGTTGGGAAGAGGAAAAGGGTCCGAGGTAACCACAAACCAACTTTTAGGCACATAATCTAGCCAATCTGTACCCAGAGAGGGCTCTCTCTGTAAAATTTAGCTTTGTTTTAGAAGATATTAGGCTAGTTATAAAGTTCAGGGGTTTTGATTGAATTTGGGTGGTGGAATTCAATAGCTGAGGGCAAGATTGAGTAGTTTAGTCCATTGGGCTATGGAGTCAAAAATATGGCTTCATTGGATTAAGTTTCTAAACAAAAGATGGTTTCACAGGGCAAGATAATCAAACAGGGAACAATTATAGATCTTTAAAGTGAATGAGATGGAATTAAAATGGATGAAAGGAAATTAAGAATCTTTAAACACATTCAAAGAGGGAAATTGAGTGATTATCAATAAAGAGCATTTAAGTATTCTTTACTAAATAATCAAAATGCATAAACAAGAGAAACAGGAGCAATTAAGAATTCACTGTTTAAACCCGTTTAGAAGAAAACATTTAGAATAACAATGATTAAAATCATATTACACTTAAGCACTTTCTGATTTATTCATTTTCATTAATCATTCAGAAATGAAACACAGTGATAGAATAAACAGATATAAAGACTTTAAAACATAAGAGAAATATGACTTATTGATTCGTAGTCTGACACATGAATCCTGTAAAAAGTCTTTCGCATCAATTCATCATCCAGCTAGCCACAAAAAATTTCTCCAACAACACTTTATTCCAAAATAGTCAATGTTACAGCAAATTCTAAGAATCCACCCTCAATACTCCGATTGAGGGAGTATTTATACAAAAAATTATACAAAATATCTCATAACAAATTGAGATATAATCTAGGATGACTAATAAGTATATTACAATAAAATAGAGATAGATGGTCTCGTAGATAAGAAAAATGATAACTGATGTTGTGATGTTTCCTTCTTTTGAGAATGTGCTGGAGGCAGGCCCTATGTTTTGGCTTGCTGCTGTCCTCTTCAGTAATTCTATGCTGGTTGTTTTGTTTCATTGGTACTCTTTAACTGCTCTGATACAATTTGACCTCTATTCATCCTTTTATCCTTCTAATCATGATTTACTGTAGTACATAATCAAAAATCAATGTAAGGATGATTTTACAAAAGTTCTAGCAGGTCTTCCCACCATTTTTATTCCAGTATCCTGGTCCTTTGCAGCTTTCTGAGAGTTTCATCAGTCTCTGTATACCTAAAGAAAGTTGGTTGAAATGGGAACAAATGCTTTACCTCATGCTCGAGATAAAACAAATTTTCCAATCTGTCATGAAGATTTTTTCCTGTAGGCAATGCTGCTGCTGATGAACTAGTTGAGGCATTGGCCTGATTGTCAGCATGGTTGTCCAATTTTTCAACATAACTTTCAAGGTCCATCAATTTATCTTCTGAAGCCAAAGGACTGGGCAATCCTTTATTCAACAAAATATCAAATCTTTTCAGGAAGGCAGTGATTTCTTCTTGCATGTCAGAGCATCTTCGTTCCAAATTTTGCATCAAAGTTCTTTTGGTAAAAACTCTCTTTATCTCCAAAATTGTGCATGTCCTGTCTTGAATACCAAGTTCTTCAAGTTAATGCTAGTTCTGAGTATTTAAAAAGCGGATAAGTCTATCAGCTTCTTCAGGCCTGTTTCCCAATTCTTCTCTTGCTTTTAGGATTTCTTCCAGAGCCAGTTTGACCAAATCATTCTGTTCATACATTATTTGAATTGAGGGCCAGACATTATTTATTGACTGGATGATGTTGTCCCAAATAATTTCATTTATTTCCTTTAAAGGCTTCTCCAATGTGAGATCCTTTTCCAATCTGCTAACCAAATTTTCTAATATGTTGACCTCTCTTGTTTTATCTGCAACACTCATTTTTGAGAGATCATATTTCTGTTCCAAAGTGGTGAGTTGCACCTTTGTTTTCTGTAGCTCTGTCACTTGGAGTTTCAATTCCTCCATTGACTTTGTTAATTCTTCTAGACTTAAATTGGAAGTATGTACCTGTGACAATTCTGTTGGCTGACCTGTTGTTGTAGTACCTGTAATTACCTTTGGTGTAGATATTGGAACACTAGGCTGCTAATTTCCTCCAAAGTCTTAATCCTATTGTCCTTAGCCTGAGAAGAGGCTTTTTCAAGGCATAATTGAGCATTTGTATTTTCCAAAGAATCCTGCAGTTTCTGGGTCATCATTGATTTATCCGTCAGAGTAGAATAAATCATCTCACCGGTCTGTTTATGTAGCTCAATTTGATCTAAAGGATGAATATCCTTTGCTAGGACTTCAAAATTAGTCCTGATATAATCTGCAGCTGTCTGAGGTTGCGGCACTTTGGGTTTGAAGTGACTCATTAGCATCTTTCCCTGCTGGATGTCATAAGCTGACATCAATATTTTTTGATTCTTAGGGGCCATCTTCAAACACTTATTGTAAACTTGAAGTCTGAGAGGATCATTTATGGCTTTGATATTTATGAATGTTCTTTTAATATCCCAGGCATCTTTCACTGGTGGTTTGAAAGATGACACTTCTGCACTTTGCTGCCTTTGCATCTCTTTTTTCTGTAAAGTAGTGGATGTCCTACTGATTGTACATGTTTGTTGACTACCCAAATCCTCTTGTGTCTGACTATCAGGAATTTCATGAACAAATTCCACTTCTGGAAGAGGATTCAATTTTTTCCTTTTAGCATCTGGCTGTTTAGAAGATCCACTGACAGGAGTAGCTGCTTTAGTATCTCTCTTTTTACCCTTTTCTACATTAAGAGGAGTTTGTAAAATTGAAATTTCTGCTACATTGGTCTGAGTAAGAGAAACCTGTACTTGATCCTGTCTTTTAGAAGTCTGAGCCTGTTCTGTCATTGTAAATTTTTCTGTAATTTGGATATCAGCCTCTTTCTCTTTTCCTTTAGATGCTACTATAGCCAATGCACTAATTTCCTGTAAATTTGGTTGAGAAGTCCCAGAAGAAGAAGAACCAATACCTGGTATCTGTACCTGTCCAAAAGAGGCTAGGTGAAGTATTTTTTCAAGGTCTTTCATTACATTTTCAACATTGACCTGCTCACTATCCTGTTCTACCAATGTCCCTTCCATCCATTCATCCATATTGGCATACTGTTCAATTTTTGGGATTCTTTGATGAATGTATGGTGATAGTTTGTTTTTCATTATTCTATCACAAATAAAGCTATTTGGCTCATAAGGTACCCAATAGAAACTTTTTTGTAATTTAAGATAATCTTCTAATATTCTTTCAGCTTCCTTTCCAACATCTCTAGGATTACAGATAAAGGGACCTAGCTGACTCTTAATCCTGAGTTGAGCCTTTTTCTTTGCATTACAAAAATGAACTATATCTAAATTGTTCATCTGCCTAAAATATTCTAATGCAAAGAGTCTCATTGGGACATATTTTGGCAACTTGAATGGGCATAACTCACACCCATAAATTCTGATTTCTGTGTGATTTCGGTATAGGTACTAGTCACCTATCCGGTATTGCTTTGAGAGATGAAGAATTTTCTTGATTTCACTACTGAGCCTAGGAGGAGAGACTCCTGTCAACAAGGTGGTTGCAGGGTGTACAAAAATATCATTAAACTCATTGTAGGAATAAGGAGAATCTCAAGAATTATGAGTGATGACAAACCAAAAGATAACAGACCTAGGATTCCCTTTGGCATCAAGTTTTTTGACATAGAAAGGGAAATTTTCCGATTGGTAATAGAGCGTGAGATGATAAATAACAAGAGAATACTTAAATACTCTTTCATTGTCCAATCTCATGAACTGATCATGGATTTTGTATGAAATGTAGGATGCAAAGTCATACTTGACAGCAGGGGGTTGTCCAGGGGTGAAAATAGACAACAATACTAGGGTTAATTGGTCAACATATTCACTAGTATTGAAGCCCATTATAAAGGATATCATATTCAGAATAAGTCTGCCCTCATCAGTGAAAAAAGTATAACCATAAGGGGGAGGGCCTTTGGGCTGATGTTCTGGCAACATGAAGGTTTGGCAGAGGTGACTTAATTCTTCATGGGATAATTTGGTAGATTTCTCAAGTAATTCTCCCATAAACAGGGGAGTGAGGGCTTGACCAGGTTGAAATTGCAACATCTCGTTGATAGACTGAGCAGTTATGGGAAAAATGACATTTTTAATTGGGGATAAAACTACTCCTTGATTGGGATCATAGTTTGCATGACAGTAATGGATTATCTCAGGGAAAATGTGGACTGAGGGGAGAAGGTACATGGGAATATTGGATTCCCATAATCCAAAAATGTCAGAACCCTTCAAGTAATTATCTCTGCAGTAGCAAAAAATTTGAAGGGGACTTTCACTGAGAACCAGGTCTTTAATTTGGAAATATCTGTCTACTAAAGGCAAATAATCTAAGTCTCTATGAAGGGCATTCAAGGGTGCGACATTCAGAGCCACGGAACCTCCATTTCTGGTTCTTTTGGATTCAGAAATGAATTCGGGGTATTATGAAAAACGGGCACAATTACTGGTTTGGGAATATAATTGCAGTTCTGGGAATAAAAAAGATCAAATTGAACTTTGTTTCAGTCTTTAGTGTGGAATTAAAACCAAAACCAGGATTTTTATAGAGTTCAGTGGGAAATTGAGGTAAATACCTATTTTTCCAGTAAATAAACAGTAATTGGAACATGTATTAGCTATGGCAAATGAATTCTGGATGCTTGAATGCAAATTTCTTCAACACAGGAGCAATTGATGGCGTTCGACAGTTGGTTTTGGAGTTTTCTGCATGAGACTCTGGTCGTTACACATAAAAATGAAAATGACGCGGGCATATTTGTTTTATTTGCAAAGTCAAAAGGTTGGGAGGTTTTTAATTGATTACGTCAGCAAGTATGGAGGCTTCGTCAGGAGAGACAGGCGGTAAGCGGTTTCCATCGCATCGCTTTTGGGATAGGGTGGTTTTGAGCAGACGGGCAGTGATTCCATACAATGAATGACGCGTGGCACTGTACGATCCAGAAAACCGCTTGGCCATCGCACGTTATCGTTCGGACGTGGATGGCTAGCGATATTGATAATAACTGTTGATCTTGGATTGTCTGATCGAACAGTCTTCAGGAAAGGGAGATGACAGAGATTTAATAGGGCGGGCCCAATGCAATTAATTATGAAATAATCGTATCGGGGGTGATTTTATTGGTGGATTAAGTTATTAATTAACCTGGAGGGTTAATTAATATTTTTATAAAACACGGAAAAGTGATCAGGAAAGGTTTTAAACTAGGATTTAACCAAGGTTAAGACTTGCAGTTAAGGGATGTGTATTGGGAATTTTAACAAAGGGTTATAGTTTTAACCTTGGGTAAAGGGAATCGAGGAAGAAAAATATAGAAAGGAAGGGTTACTTTGAATTTTGGTTTAAACAAAACTTCGTTATTTTAAAACACGTAATAAAACATGTTTTAACTGTTCTTTCTTCAATGTATTTCTATTATATGGTAATTAAATAAAAGTAATCTAATTACCATAGGGAGCGGGATTAATATAAAGATATATTTTAGCCAAAAGGGAGTATAATGAGGGTGTTTTATTTAAAATGTGGGGATTAAATACTTTGACTAAAATTATAATAAATGGGTTTTTAGGTATTTTATAAAAAAAGAGTTATATATAATAGGAGAAGGTCATTCTTATAGGGATTTTAATAATAAATTAGAAATTAATATGGAAAATGAAATGAAGCACTAAGTGTAAAGAATTAGGTTAATGTCTTTAACTTATGCTTTTATGAAATAGGGTTTTTATGAAATATTGCATGATTTTCCTAAGTAAAATGGGATTTTAATTAGGAAAAGATTTTAGATAAATGAGTGAATGCCATGATTAATGGTTTTAAGTACTTAGGCTTTTCCAATTATTGGGCCAAGGGTCCGGTCCCTCCAAAATTCAATGAAATGCCTTGAGCCCCTCTAATTTTCAAATACCTTAGTACTTAGAGAAAATTAGTGAAGTTTTTAGGGAAAGATGAGAAGGGAAGTTAATAATTTGACTTTTCCTTACTTGAAATTCTTCCAGTGTATTGTCTGCCTTTGCACTTGTGATGAAAGTAAAAGATTTAACACATCTAAATCCATTATTCATCACATGTAATTCTGAAACATCATCTACCTACCCTACCTACTTTACCCTACCATTTTTTCTTCTTTATTAGGGTGCACTTAGACTGGCAAACCCTTATCACACTTTTTCTTTTACATATGGAAATCTATCTAATTCTAACCTTATTACATCCAAGGGCTCAGATTAAAATGTTGAGCTCATTTCATTTACTCTACCTATCTACTTATCTGCCAAGATTAATCAGTTTGGTCAGATTTTATTCTCTATCTCTAAAACATAAAATTGAAAGATGAGCTAGCTAAGTTTAAACTGTTTGACTATTCATCAATTGTGGCATAAGATACAAGTTGCACACAATTTTGTTTATTACATAAGAGCAAAAAATAGTGGCATTTAGACTTGCACACTTTACTTGGCCTTTCTTTTGGTGGGGTTCATTTTCTTTCATTTTTTTGGCCATTTTATTCTTTTCACCCTTTGATTTTTCTTTTAGGGTATACCTTCTTTACATTTTTTAAATTTTTTTATTTTTTGAAAATATGGAAACCTTTGCAACAAGAAAAGGTATGACCATATTACATAGCCCATCAATTCAATCATGAAATATGACACCTATTGGTATAGGAGTCTAACACTGGCTCCACTTGGGGATGGCTTTTCCTGGTGAAAAGTCAAGAACAGCAGGTCAGTTGCCCTCAAAATGATTATGACTGAACCATGGAATATTCTTCTACTTGTTTCTTTATTGTATGTATGACAGTAACATTTCTGAAGCTTAGGGCCTTCTCTTCGAGCTTCAACTCCAGCAAGTTACTATCCACTCAAAACTGTGACATTACAAAGGATATAGTATGTACATGTTAAAAATCAGAATTATCCTAATAAATAGGATCAAAGTAATGCTTTAACATTTGACCATTAACTGGCCCTTCTTCAGTCTATGTATCATCCAAGTTTTTTAGAAAATATGTATTATTTCCTTGTAAAGCATGAATAATATAAGGTCCTTTCCACAGGAAATCAAACTTCCCATGTTTTCCCTTATACTTTCTTCTAGAATCCCATCTTAAGACCTTGTCTCCCAATTGGAAATCTTCTGCCTTGGTCATTTTGTTAAAAATATTCTTTAGTTTCTCCTGTAAAACTTGGGATCTTTGATAAACTTCTTCTCTGGTCTGCTACAAATTGATAGTCTGATTTATTCTCCTTTGAATATCATTTGGTTCAACTTGAGCTTCTTGAAGTAAATTCATTATAGGAACTCCTAAAGATGAAGGAAAAACAACCTCAATACCATAAACTAACTCATAAGGACTTGTCCCAATATATTTTTTGGTGGTGAGCCTGTCTGCCCATAGTGCATTTGTAAGTTTCTTATGCCAAATTTTCTTATTTTCTTCCAATAATTTCTTAATAATATTAATGAGACTTTTGTTGGAAGATTCAGCCAGTCCATTACCCTGAGGGTAATAGGCTGTTGAATGGCTTAAGGTGATATGATATTTATTACAGAAACTTATCATCTTTTTTGATTTGAAAGCAGCAACATTATTAGTTATGATTTTCTCAGGACAGCCAAATCTTGATAGTATATTGGTTTCTAGGAATCCTATGATCACAGAGTCATTGGCTTGTATGGAAGGAATTGCTTCAGTCCATTTAGTAAAATAATTTGTGGTAGTGAGGATCCATTTGTGTTGGCCAGAAGAAGGAGGATGGATTTCTCCAATGAAATCCAGGCCCCATTGTTGGAAAGGTTTTTCAGTGGAAATTGGTTTCAAGGGTAAAGGTAATAGTTTTCTCTTGCCTTCAAAAATTTGACATTTATGGCAAGCAGTGAAAAATTTCTTTACATCAAAAAACAAGGTTGGCCAATAAAATCCAGTCCTTAGGATCTTATCTGCAGTTGATTTTCAATAAAGGTGTCCACCACAGTCTCCTGCATGGAATTAATTAAGAGCCTTGTCAGCTTCATCTTTTAACAAACAATTCAATAAAATACCATCATGTTTTCCAAAAGAGAACATTATCTAAAATACAAAACTTTAAGGATGTCATTTTTAAAAACCTTTTCTTTGTTCTGGATAACCCTGGAGGAGCTTGCAGGTTTAACAAAATATAAATTATATCAGCATACCAAGGTGAATCTAAAAAGGCCTGGCTGATTTGTGGAGTCGCCATCTCCTGATTATCATCTAGTTCGTTAATATTAAAGGCTTGGAAATTTGTTTCTGTCATGAGTTGAGCCAAATCCTGTCCCTTTATAAGCTTGGTAGGTTTTATTTCAATATCATATTCTAATATGGTAGCAATCCATTTACCTCTTTTGCCCTCAATTCCATCTTGAGTTAAGATGTCTTTGACAACAACATTTGGTACATAGGCTATCACATGAGAATACAATATATAGATTCTAAAATCTTTAATAGCTTTTACAAGTGCAAAAGCTTGTTTTTCCATGATGTTTGATTTTAATGATGCATCCCTTAGTGCTTTACTAAAAAAGGCTATAGGTTTTTCACATCCTTGATCATCCTTTTGTAATAAAACAGCTGCTATAGTATGTTCTGATGCGAATGAAAATATTATGAAGTCTCTATCAAATTGTGGACTGGTAAGAACTGGTGTTCTGGTCAAAGCCATTTTAATATCTTCAAATGATTTCTTGGCTTCTACTGTCCATTTAATACTCGAATCCTTTCTTAACATGTTAGTAAGCAATCTAATTAATTCAGCTAAACTAGAAATGAATCTTCTCAAAAAATTTATTTTTCCTATGAAAGCTTGAAATTCTTTAACATTTCTTGGATGAGGTATTTGCAAAATAGCTTCTATTCTAGCAGGGTCAATTCTAATACCATCTTTTGAAATGATATGGCCCAGGAGTTTACCTTCTTCAAGACCAAACAAAGAATTTTTGGATTCAAAGAGATACCATACTTTCTGCATTTTATGAATACTTGTCTGAGATGGTCCAAATGTTGCTGATCTGATTTAGAAAAAACGGTTAAATCATCTAGATATATAACAAGAAAGTCATGAATTTCTTTTTCAAATGCAATGTCCATTGCTCTTTGGAAGGTTTCTCTAGCATTTTTAAGTCCGAATGGCATTTTAACGTATTTGAATGTACCCCATGGTGTTGTGAAAGCCGTTTTTTCCTAGTCATCAGGATGAACCAGAATCTGGTTATATCCTGAGAACCCATCTAAGAGAGAAATCCTTGAAGCACCTACTACCCTTTGCAAAATGTGATTCATTTTAGGCAAAGGATAATTATCCTTCAGAGAAACCTTATTAACATTTCTTAAATCAACACATAATCTAATCTCTCCAGTTTTCTTCCTAGTAGGGACTAAGTTAGACACCCACTATGAAAATATAATAGGAGCAATTATCCCTGCTTCATACATTCGTTTGATTTCCTTTTCAATTGAAGGCAACATTACAGGGTTGATTCTTCTGAGTTTCTGCTTAAATGGTTTTTGATCTGGTTTTATAGGTATTGTATGTTGAATTATAGATGCATCATATGATTTCAAATCTTCATAACTCCAGGCAAAGACATCCTGGAATTCTCTTATTAGTTCAACATATTTCAGTTTTTGATCGGGAGGCAAATATTTTGATAACTTTATTACTTTAGGATTTTCTTCAGTTCCCAAATTGTATTCCTCAATATCAGCTTTCAATGGTTCCATTTTAGGTTTCAGTGGAATGTCATTAGAGTCGAAAAGATCTTCTAGAGGAGTTAATCCTTTAGGCAAATGATTATCTTTCAGGTTAATGATTTCAGATTCATCTTCTATAATCTCATCAACCTCCATTTGTTTAAGGTCCTGCATGTCTTTTTTGGTGAACTTCGTTGGATGAAGCATTTGAGCTGCACCTTCTTTTGAAATGTCTATTTCTTGTTCATTTATTTGATCAGATTCATTGACTGTATCTTCATCTATGCTACTGTTAGAAAATTCATTCTCTAAAGACAAAAAATTGTTAATCTGGTTATCATTTACAAACACTTGCCAATTCTTAAAATTGTCTGGTATAGCAGGTTTGTGTCTAATCTCAGCTGTGAACTGATGATTAGGTTCGAAAGGTAATTTACAAGTGCTAGCAAACATTGCAAGACTATGAGCATGCACATTTTTTTTTCTTGGTATTTTGGCACGCTGAGCCTGTAGAAAAGTATTGAGAATTTCTACAACTGTTCCTCTATATTCTCTTAATCTGGGATCTTTTTTCGAATACTCACCATTGATTTGTTGAATGATTAAATCATAATCTCCTATGACAGATACTCTAATTGCCCCTAAATTTTTGACAAGTTTAAGCCCTAACAAAAGAGCCTCATATTCTGCCATATTATTAGTGCATTTAAAGTTCAATCTGTAAGCATGGCCTTCAGCATGATCATTTTCAAGGTTATGTATCCAAATTCTAGCTCCTGCTCCTAAATTATTAACTGAACCATCAAATTCTAAATGCCAAAGAATTTCATGTTCATAATTTGTATCAGGTGTTTCAGGAACTTTCTTAACAGTGAAATATGATTTTTTACTTTCTTCTGGTTTTTCTTGGTTTTCTGATGTTTCTTTTTCTTCAAAGATTTCTTGGATTTGAACACTAGATTTTTTATTTTCAATTTCTTTTGGTTCTGTTGTTGGTGCTTCTAGTTCAGTGGGAAGATCAGTTTCAGCATTATAGAGAATAAATGAGTCCATATCAGAGTGTACTAAGTAGATAGGGAAATTTTCAGGTTTCTCCTGACTACTGACCACATATTTCATCAAGGTTTCTATGTATAGTCTCTTAGGTTGGCCAAATAGTGAAATAGTAGCAT
This sequence comes from Pinus albicaulis, assembly GCA_034641835.2. Classification (NCBI taxonomy): domain Eukaryota; kingdom Viridiplantae; phylum Streptophyta; class Pinopsida; order Pinales; family Pinaceae; genus Pinus; species Pinus albicaulis. Next base: position 1,192,933,458 of record CM076570.1, on the reverse strand, counting down.
ATGACATGTCTAATTGAAGAGACCCCCTGAGTTTTGCACCCCAGGATCTAGACAATAGCATACTATATTTTGGAGGAATATCTGCTACTACTATATCCATCAAAATTGTTTTCGCAGGGTATTGAACCAATGTAACACACAAATGTTTAATTAATCCTAAACATCTCACCTGACTTGAATCAAAAGAAAAGAGATCTTTATATGGTCTGGTGATGTCTAAGTTTAATCTTTCCATTACAGCCTTGGGCATTAGATTGTGAGATGCCCCAGAATCAAACATGGCATTATGAAGTATTTTATCATGTATATTCAAACTCACATAAAATGGAGGAGTTCCTCCACTTTTTGGTTTTCCATTTACTTCAGGGCCAAATAATAATCTAGGTTGATCATCAAAAACATTTACTGAATCATCACTTCCAGTAATATTGAGTGATTTATGAATTTGGCTTCTGTAGACATCATGTTTAGCTAATTCAGACAATGGAACAACTATCTTTAATTTGCCTACTTCATCTTCCAAATTGAAAGGTTTCTTAGTTTGAGTTCTTATATTTCGAACAGTTGGATTGTCTTTTTCTTCTATGTTTTCAGTATTTTTCTCTTTTTCAAGAGTGGGGTTGTGTGATGAAGTTGTTTCCGAATCAACTTCTGGAGGTTACTCTAAATTTCCTTTAGGAGGAAGAGTATTGGAAAGTTGTCTGTTGTTCAGTTGAGTATTGGATACATCTTCAATTATCGGGTTGGCAGGATTAGTATCTGATCTAGAAAGAATATTTACAGGGGCAGTATTAATTTTACCTTTGTAGGGTTGTTTTTCAGTTTTTTGTCTACTTGCTTCCGGAACATCAAATCTTCTACTCCTCAAATTGTATTTCATGAACTTCGTAGATGACTGTATCATATCCTTCCTTAAATTCAAATGATTCTCCTGACTGGGTTTGAAATTGCTTAAGAATATGAGCCTCTTGATCCTCTTGGGTCAAGAACATTTCTGGTTCATTCTCACCTTTAGTGACATTGTTTATTTGAACATCTTCAGTTGGTTCTTCAGAAGTTGAGCCTTCGACATAATTTTCCTAGAATGGGGGCCTAATATTTTGGTCAGGACTAGTTTTTCCAGTATTTTGATTTTGTTTTCTTCTAAAGTTCGGATTTCTCATAGTATTGCTAGGTTGACCATCCCAAGGAGCTTTATTCTTTTCAATTGTTTCTACTCTATCTCCTAGCCTTTCCATTTCTTTGATAATAGCATCTAGTTTCTTCTCAAAAGTTGTGGGTTCTTCGTTTATAGGAATTCTCCTTTCAGCTCTGGCTCTAGCTCGTTTCTCTATCAGGTTAGCTTCAATGCTAACAACTGTACTTTGCATTTCTTCTAAAGTTTGAGGAGCTCTTTCCCTAAGCTAATATGCTATATCAGAATCAAATCCATCAGGGAATTTGATTAATACTAAATCTGGAGGAGGTCTAAGATTTTGGGGAACAACATTGTAAGCTTCATTGAATCTGGTGACATAATATTGCACAATCTCATTTGGTCCTCTTTTTAGTTTTCCAAAGTCTGATAATATTTGAAGAGGGTCTTTCTTCTTTTCCCATCTGTTTAAAAATGTTCTATAAAGGGCTTGTAAGTCAGCAACATTGTTTACAGGAAGGGCTCTAAACCAGGTTCTGACTTCTCCAGTAAGACTTTGGACAAATATTCTCATTCGTACATCATTAGCATCTATTTCATAAATTTCAAAATAATCGGTCATCTTTTTAGCATGCTGTTGTGCAGTGTAAGTACCAAAACCATCAAAGGGAGTGATTTTACTTTGGTAATCTTGAGTCATAGCCCCTAAATTGGCTGGTAAACTTAAGGGAGAATATCTGTTTGCCATTGGAAGAGGTAGTGATGGAATAACAGGTGAGGTTGGTCTATGAGTGGTGGGTGGAGGAGTAGAAGGAGTAGCTTGAGGTTGATATGTTTGGGGAAAAGTTGATGAACTTGGAGAAGCTGAAGTAATCACAGAAATATTTGACGTTCCTTCAGAGGTAATCTCAGATTGTATGGAATCTCGCAAATGTTTGTCAAGATGTGAAGTAACAAATTCAAGTTGTAGATCTTCAAGAAAAACTGGGTCTGGAACCAAATTGGACAACTCAGATTCAGAAAAAATTACAAATAATGATGTTTCAAATTGCTCGTCAAAAGGTTCGTCCTCACGATAAATCCACTTCACAGGACATGATATTGATCTATAGAGAGGTCAAGAACTTCCAAAGCTTTCTTGAATATCTTGTCTTCTAAGAATTCTGGGAATCAGATTCGGTTTTCGAACACAGGTGGTGGATTTGGATCAGGATTAGCCCTGGTGTAACGAGTCCCTTCTGAAGCCAATTTTCTAAGTGATATATGTTTTTGGATTTTTGGTTTAAATGAAATGGATAATAAAACTTCAATAATATCTTTAAGAAGTTTCAGATACTGGTTTTAAAATTTTCTTAAATATTTATTTAACTAGAGGAACTGATCAAATGTTTGAAACCAAAGTTCAGTTCATAAACTAGACTGAAGATATATTGAAGTAGCATTTATTTACTATGCAATTGCAGAGAAAAAGCGATTCAAAGGCTACTTGGCTAGCTTCAGGCTCCGTCTGTAGTTTATAAAGTAAACAATAGTGACCAGAGATTCTGGGTTCGATCCCCAATATGGTCGCCACTATGCTATCACTTAGATTTTCCTTGAAGTTATTGGGAAGAGGAAAGGGGTACGAGGTAACCAAAAACCAACTTTTAGGCACATAATCTAGCCAATCTGTACCCAGAGAGGGCTCTCTCTATAAAATTTAGCTTTTTTTTAGAAGATATTAGGCTAGTTATAAAGTTCAGGGGTTTTGATTGAATTTTGGTGGTGGAATTCAATAGCTAAGGGCAAGATTGAGTAGTTTAGTCCATTGGGCTATGGAGTAAAAAAGATGGCTTCACCGGATTAAGTTTCTAAACAAAAGATGGTTTCACAGGGCAAGATAATCAAACAGGGAACAATTATAGATCTTCAAAGTGAATGAGATGGAATTAAAATGGATGAAAGGAAATTAAGAATCTTTAAACACATTCAAAGAGGGAAATTGAGTGATTATCAATAAAGAGCATTTAAGTATTCTTTACTAAATAATAAAAATGCATAAACAAGAGAAACAGGAGCAATTAATAATTCACTGTTTAAACCAGTTTAGAAGAAAACATTTAGAATAACAATGATTAAAATCAGATTGCACTTAAGCACTTTCTGATTTATTCCTTTTCATTAATCATTTAGAAATGAAACACAGTGATAAAATAAACATATATAAAGACTTTAAAACACAAGAGAAAGATGACTTATTGATCCGTAGTCTGACACATGAATCCTGTAAAAAGTCTTTCGCATCAATTCATGATCCAGCTAGCCACAAAAAATTTCTCCAAGAGCATTTTATTCCAAAATAGTCAATGTTACAGCAAATTCTAAGAATCCACCCTCAATACTTCGATTGAGGGAGTATTTATACAAAAAATTATACAAAATATCTCATAACAAATTGAGATATAATCTAGGATGACTAATAAGTATATTACAATAAAATAGAGACAGATGGTCTCGTAGATAAGGAAAAATGATAACTGATGTTGTGCTGTTTCCTTCTTTTGAGAATGTGTTGGAGGCAGACCCTATGTTTTGGCTTGCTGTTGTCCTCTTTAGTAATTCTATGCTGGTTGTTTTGTTTCACTAATACTCTTTAACTGCTCTGATACACTTTGAGCTCTATTCATCCTTTTATCCTTCTAATCATGATTTACTATAGTACATAATCAAAAATCAATGTAAGGATGATTTTACAAAAGTTCTAGCAGGTCTTCCCACCATTTTTCTTCCGGTATCCTGGTCCTTTGCATCTTTCTGAGAGTTTCATCAGTCTCTGTATACCTAAAGAAAGTTGGTTGAAATGGGAACAAATGCTTTACCTCATGCTCGAGATAAAAAAAAATTCCAATTTGTCATTAAGATTTTTTCCTGTAGGCAATGCTGCTGCTGATGAACTAGTTGAGGCATTGGCCTGATTGTCAGCATGCTTGTCCAATTTTTCAACATAGCTTTAAAGGTCCATCAATTTATCTTCTGAAGCCAAAGGACTCGGCAATCCTTTATTCAACAAAATATCAAATCTTTTCAGGAAGACAGTGATTTCTTCTTGCATGTCAGAGCATCTTCGTTCCAAATTCTGCATCAAACTGCTTTTGGTAAAAACTCTATTTATCTCCAAAATTGTGCCTGTACTGTATTGAATACCAAGTTCTTCAAGTTGTTGCTTGTTCTGAGTATTTAAAAAGTGGATAAGTCTATCAGCTTCTTCAGGCCTGTTTCCCAATTCTTCTCTTGCTTTTAGGATTTATTCCAGAGCCAATTTGACCAAATAATTCTGTTCATACATTATTTGAATTAAGGGCCAGACATTATTTATTGACTGGATGATGTTGTCCCAAATAATTTCATTTATTTCCTTTAAAGACTTCTCCAATGTGAGATCCTTTTCCAATCTGCTAACCAACTTTTCTAATCTGTTGACCTCTCTTGTTTTATCTGCAACATTCATTTTTGAGAGATCATATTTCTGTTCCAAAGAGGTGAGTTGCGCCTTTGTTCTCTGTAGCTCTGTCACTTGGAGTTTCAATTCCTCCATTGACTTTGTTAATTCTTCTGGACTTAAATTGGAAGTATGTACCTGTGACAATTCTGTTGGCTGACCTATTTTTGTAGTACCTGTAATTACCTTTGGTGTAGATGCTGGAACACTACGCTGCTAATTTCCTCCAAAGTATTAATCCTGTTGTCCTTAGCCTGAGAAGAAGCTTTTTCAAGGCTTAATTGAGCATTTGTATTTTCCAAAGAATCCTGCAGTTTCTGGGTCATCATTGATTTATCCGTTAGAGTAGAATAAATCATCTCACCGGTCTGTTTATGCAGCTCAATTTGATCTAAAGGATGAATATCCTTTGCTAGGACTTCAAAATTAGTCCTGATATAATATACAACTGTCTGAGGTTGCTGCACTTTGGGCTTGAAGTGACTCATTAGCATCTTTCCCTGCTGGATGTCATAAGCTGACATCAATCTTTGTTGATTCTTAGGGGCCATCTTCAAACACCGATTGTAAACTTGAAGTCTGAGAGGATCATTTCTGGCTTTGATGTCTATGAATGTTCTTTTAATATCCAAGGCATATTTCACTGGTGGTTTGAAATATGACACTTCTGCACTTTGCTGCCTTTGCATCTCTTTTTTCTGTAAATTAGTGGATGTCCTATTGATTGTACATGTTTGCTGACTACCCAAATCCTCTTGTGTCTTACTATCAGGAATTTCATGAACAGATTCCACCTCTGGAAGAGGATTCAATTTTTGTCTTTTAGCATCTGGCTGTTTAGAAGATCCACTGACAGGAGTAGCTGCTTCAATATCTGTCTTTTTACCCTTTTCTACATTAAGAGGAGTTTGTAAAATTGAAATTTCCGCTACATTGGTTTGAGTAAGAGAAACTTGTACTTGAACCTGTCTTTTAGAAGCCTAAGGCTGTTCTGTCATTGTAAATTTTTCTGTAATTTGGATATCAGCCTCTTTCTCTTTTCCTTTAGATGCTACTGTAGCCAATGCACTAATTTCCTGTAAATTTGGTTGAGAAGTCCCAGTAGAAGAAGAACCAATACCTGGTATCTGTACCTGTCCAAAAGAGTCTAGGTCAAGTTTTTTTTCAAGGTCTTTCATTAAATTTTCAACATTGACCTGCTCACTATCCTGTTCTACCAATGTCCCTTCCATCCATTCATCCATATTGGCATACTGTTCAATTTCTGGGATTCTTTGATGAATGTATGGTGATAGTTTGTTTTTCATTCTTCTATCACAAATAAATCTATTTGGGTCATAAGGTACCCAATAGAAACTTTTTTGTAATTTAAGATAATCTTCTAATATTCTTTTAGCTTCCTTTCCAACATCTCTAGAATTACAGATAAAGGGACCTAGCTGACTTTTAATCCTGAGTTGAGCGTTTTTCTTTGCATTAAAAAAATGAACTATATCTGAATTGTTCATCTGCCTGAAATATTCTAATGAAAAGAGTCTCATTGGGACATATTTTGGCAATTTGAATGGGCATAACTCACACCCATAAATTCTGATTTCTGTGTGATTTCGGTATAGGTACTAGTCACCTATCCGGTATTGCTTTGAGAGCTGAATAATTTTCTTGATTTCACTAATAAGCCTAGGAGGAGAGAATCCTGTCAACAAGGTGGTTGCAGGGTGTACAATAATATCAATAAAATCATTGTAGGAATAAGGAGAATCTCGAGAATTATGAGTGATGGCAGACCAAAAGATAACAGATCTAGGATTCCCTTTGGCATCAATTTTTTTGACATAGAAAGGGAAATTTTCTGATTGGTAATAGAGCATGAGATGATAAATAACAGAAGAATAATTGAATACTCTTTCATTCTCCAATCTCATGAACTGATCATGGATTTTGTTTGCAATGTAGGATGCAAAGTCATACTTGAAAGTAGGGGGCTATCTAGGGGTGAAAATAGACAACAATAATAGGGTTAATTGGTCAACATATTCACTAGTATTGAAGCCCATTATAAAGGATATCATATTCAGAATAAGTCTGCCCTCATCAGTGAAAAAAGTATAACCATAAGGGCGAGGGCCTTTGGGCTGATGTTCTGTCAACATGAAGGTTTGGTAGAGGTGACTTAATTCTTCATGGGATAATTTGGTAGATTTCTCAAGTAATTCTCCCATAGATAGGGGAGTGAGGGCTTGACCAGGTTGAAATTGCAACATCTCGTTGATAGACTGAGCAGTTATGGGAAAAAGGACGTTTTGACTTGGGGATAAAACTGCTCTTTGATTGGGATCATAGTTTGCATGACAGTAATGGATTATCTCAGGGAAAATGTGGACTAAGGGGAGAAGGTACATGGGAAGATTGGATTCCCATAATCCAAAAATGTCAGAACCCTTCAAGTAATTATCTCTGCAGTGGAAAAAAATTCGAAGGGGACTTTCACTGAGAACCAGTCCTTTAATTTGGAAATCTCTGTCTCCTAAAGGAAAATAATCTAAGTCTCTGTGAGGGGCATTCAAGGGTGCGACATTTAGAACCACAGGAACCTCCATTTCTGGTTCTTGTGGATTCAGAAATGAATTTGAGGTTTTATGAAAAACGGGCACAATTACTGGTTTGGGAATATAATTTCACTTCTGGGAATAAAAAATATCAAATTGAACTTTGTTTCAGTCTTTAGTGTGGAATTAAAACCAAAACCAGGATTTTTACAGAGTTCAGCGGGAAATTGAGGTAAATACCTGTTTTTCCAGGAAATAAATAGTAATTGGAATAGGTATTAGCTATGGCAGATGAATTTTGGATGCTTGAATAAAAATTTCTTCAGCACGGGAGCAGTTGATGGCGTTCGACAGTTGGTTTTGGAGTTTTCTGCATGTGACTCTAGGCATTACACAGAACAATGAAAATGATGCGGGCATATTTGTTTTATTCGCAAAGTCAAAAGGTTGGCGGGTTTTTAATGGATGATGTCAACAAGTATGGAGGCTTCATTAGGAGAGACAGGCGGTAAGCGGTTTCCAACGCACCGCATTTGGGACAGGGCGGTTTTGAGCAGATGGGCAGCGATTCCATATGATGAACGACGCGTGGCACTGTACGATCCAGAAAACCGCTTGGCCATCGCGCGTTATCGTTCGGACGTGGATGGCTAGCGATATTGATAATAACCGTTGATCTTGGACTGGATGATCGAACGGTCTTCGGGAAATGGAAATGAAAGGGATTTAATAGGGCGGGCGCAATGCAATTAATTATGAAATAATTGTATCGGGGGTGATTTTATTGGCGGATTAAGTTATTAATTAACCTGGAGGGTTAATTAATATTTTTATAAAACACGGAAAAGTGATCGGGAAAGGTTTTAAACTGGGATTTAACGAAGGTTAAGACTTGCAGTTAAGGGATGTGTATTGGGAATTTTAACAAAGGGTTATAGTTTTAACCTTGGGTAAAGGGAGTCGAGGAAGAAAAATACACAAAGGAAGGGTTACTTTGAGGTTTGGTTTAAACAAAACTTCGTTATTTTAAAACATGTAATAAAACATGTTTTAACTATTTTTTCTTCAATGTATTTATATTATATGGTAATTAAATAAAAGTAATCTAATTACCATAGGGAGCGGCATTAATATAAAGATATATTTTAGCCAAAAGGGAGTATAATGAGGGTGTTTTATTTAAAATGTGGGGATTAAATACTTTGACTAAAATTATAATAAATGGGTTTTTGGGTATTTTATAAAAAAGGAGTTATATATAATAGGAGAAGGTCATTCTTATAGGGATTTTAATAATAAATTAGAAATTAATATGGAAAATGAAATGAAGCACTAAGTGTAAAGAATTAGGTTAATGTCTTTAAATTATGCTTTTATGAAATAGGGTTTTTATGAAATATTGCATGATTTTCCTAAGTAAAATGGGATTTTACTTAGGAAAAGATTTTAGATAAATGAGTGAATGTCATGATGAATGGTTTTAAGTACTTAGGCTTTTCCAATTATTGGGCTGAGGGTCCGGTCCCTCCAAAAGTCAAGGAAATGCCTTGAGTCCCTCTAATTTTCAAATACCTTAGTACTTAGGAGAAATTAGTGAAGTTTTTAGGGAAAAATGAGAAGGGAAGTTAATAATTTGACTTTGCCTTACTTGAAATTCTTCCAGTGTATTGTCTGCCTTTGCACTTGTGATGAAAGTAAAAGATTTAACACATCTAAAGCCATTATTCATCACATGTAATTCTGCAACATCATCTACCTACCCTACCTACTTTACCCTACCATTTTTTCTTCTTTATTAGGGTGCACTTAGACTGGCAAACCCTTATCACACATTTTCCTTTACATATGGAAATCTATCTAATTCTAACCTTATTACATCCAAGGGCTCAGATTAAACTGTTGAGCTCCTTTCATTTACTCTACCTATCTACTTATCTGCCAAGATTAAATAGTTTGGTTAGATTTTATTCTCTATCTCTAAAACATAAAATTGAAAGATGAGCTAACCAAGTTTAAACTATTTGACTATTCATCAATTGTGGCATAAGATACAAGTTGCACACAATTTTTTTTATTACATAAGAGCAAAAAGTAGTAGAATTTAGACTTGCACACTTTACTTGGCCTTTCTTTTGGTGGGGTTCATTTTCTTTCACTTTTTTGGCCATTTTATTCTTTTCACCCTTTGATTTTTCTTTTAGGGTATACCCTCTTTACATTTTTTAAATTTTTTGATTTTTTGAAAATATGGAAACCTTTGCAACAAGAAAAGGTATGAACATATTACATATCCCATCAAGTCAATCATGAAATATGACACCTATTGGTATAGGAGTCTAACACTTGTTAGAGTCGGTATCTTCATCCCTCCGTCAGAGATCAAATTTCTCTTGTTGCATTTCATTTTAGGTGTCTCATTCAGTTCAGTCAGCTGCATTCCATTAGGAGCATGCATCATCTGACGGAAGGGTCTTTTCTCTCATATCCCTCATGTCATGTACCTGCTGGTCCGTGTCTGTTCATCGAAATCATTTTAAAATCATTTACAATCATGTTTGGTCTTTTGGTCAACAAAGAGTCATTTTAGGGTTTTAGTCTCATTAGGTCTAGGGTTTTGATTATTTAGTCTTCAAAATGACTAATAATGTCAGTGAGCATTTGAAGGAGGTTAGAAATAGGTTTTCTTGCAAAAATTTCATCGTCGCAATACTTGATAATGATTTTCTTCAAAACTCTGTTTTGAAGAAAAATTGTCTATTTTATCCATTTGTAATAAATGCAATGTAATTTTCAAAGTTTTTCAATTGTAAAGTTCTTCAGGCGCAACCCTGGTCACCTTTGCCAAGATCCCATGCCAGCTATCCCTGCAAAGACAGACAAGAGATTCGTCATTCAACTCAAAAATCAAAAGGAAACAAAAACAGAGTTTATGTGAAAAGTGTCAAATTTCAAACATTAGAAAGTGGGTTTTTTCAAATTAAAAATCAAAGTCTTTGGCATAAAAGATATTTTTGTGTTTCAAAAACTAATTTACATGCCAAGAGATAGCATTGAGCCGAGTTAAGTCGTGGAAGAGAAAAATAGGGTTTGAAGGCCAAAGCTGTGGGTGAGTTTACTGTCGCGGCGCACTGGGTGGAGGTCGCGGCGTATAAGGAAAACACGACGCATAGGGCCGTTTTTCACAGTGTATTTCAGAACGGGCGCGGCGCATACAACAGTCGCGATGCACTGGGCCACTGTCGCGGCGCACAGGGCCGGCAACCAAAATTTTTGCCACTGCTCCATAAAATTCAAATTGACTCAGTCTCCTATGCTCTAAGTAAGTTTATGAGATTTTGTAATTGCCATTAGCCAATGTTTGGTGTAGTTTGAAATGGATTATGAGAATTTGAAATGCCAAAACTATAAACCCTATCACCTTGTTTAAAATTGCTCCTTAGGGTTTTGAAATTGAAGTTTCAAAATTAATGGTGGTGCCAAATACACCATTCACCCACTTTGTTTATTCCTTCCCTCACTGTAATCCTATCATTACATTTCATCCCTTATTCCCTTATATCCCAAACCACTCATATCATTTAATTCCCATTTCCCTATCCATAAAATCATTTCATTTCCCTCCATTCTCCCTTTCCCACCTCACTTATAAAAATTCCAAAACCCCAAGAATCCCAAAAATTCAGTAGCTGTCCCTTGTCCCTAAGTTTGTCAAATTTTCAAAGGACAAGTCATCATTTGATTAAACCCCATTGTTCCCACTATCCCTATATCTCCTCTGATCCCTCTCCTTTAACACACATTTGGAAATTAAAACAAAGCACCAAATTCTCATTTTCATCTCATACAAACCAAACATAGACCTTGAAACATCATGGAGACAAACAATGATACCTCATCTATGAGAGATAGTGATTCTGTGAGCTACATGCAGGAAGCCTCGTAAGGTGGCAAACATGTGAGAGAAGAGCCCACCTCATTGAGCTCATTCTGAGGAGCTTTGCCCGCTTTCCATCGCATGTTTTTGAGGCATTCATGCTATCGGTATTGTGAGATGATTGCTGGGATTCATCATCATCGGGGAGTTGGCTCTCGTTTGTTGTATTTCATTTACATGATGGTCGGGTAACTCTTCTTTGGTGTAAATTTCACTTTCGGCGCGGAAACCATCTCTCAAACAGGCGGAATACCTATTTGTGGGTGAACAGTGGAACAAAAGACAATAGGTGGACAGAGTGCATTATGAACCATACATCAGGCCTAGCTATGTGAGACAACTCAGCAGGGTGTTCCCATTCCGGTTCCTAAAGGAATCCTATGCGCCTTTGATGAAACTTATTATCAGATACTTCAGTTGTGAGGGCCGATTTTCACGCCTCTATGCCTACCACATCAGATTATTGATGCATTTCACTAGATTGAGGATGATGAACATACCTTATTTCATATGCCGGAATATTGAGAGGATGACCATGCTTGTGCAGAAGAAAAATCACGAGCAGTAGTATAACAATATTTATCACTATGCACTCATCAAGATCGGGGTTGTACATCAGCTTGGATTGTAGGGCATTTAATGGGAGGACTTAATTTCCCGTGATTTCTTCACAACACCTTAGGTTCCTCCGGAGGTTTTTCATGAGCCAGGTGAACCTTCACATCAGCCTGAAGGTCACGAGACAGAGCCTATCAGTGTGCCAGTGTTTGTTACTTATCAGAGAGGCACCAGAGTATTATTTGCAGCAGCCCGAGGAGTACTATCTCCACCCGAGGTGGAAGGGGTCTCGTTGCCGTCATCAGCAGCATAGGTACAGGTATAGGACAGAGGTAAGAGGCCTATGCAGGATGAGGGCCCTTCAGGAGGCCAGGATACTGATTTCATATTGATTGATGAGGATTCAAGCTCTCTAACCTCAAAGTTGAGAGAGATCATTCAGGAGCAGAAGGCGGAGATTGACACCTTGACCGTCAAGTTGCAGAGAGCCCAATGGATCATAAACTACATGGAGCATCGAAACAAATAGTTATAAGATCAGCAAACAATCATGGAGTTGCAAAACATCCGTGAAAACCGGCAAGCTACCCAAAGAAGCCAAATCGAGATGACACCCATTGAGTGGGAGATTGAGGCTGATAGAGAGACTTGGCTTGAGAGGGTCAATATTCATCTTGAAAAGCTATTGGAGAAGAAGAATAAGGAAAATAACATGCTCAGGCACATGAAGAACCACTATTGGGCACGAAATCATGTTTTCAAAGTGAGGATCAAGATCCTTAAAGCAAGGCTAAGGAGGGCACTAAAGCATCGTAAAAGGCATGATAGACTCCAAATTTTGGCCGAAGCTTCTTTTACCTAGCATAGTGCTTGATGGTGGACATTCAGCCCAAATTTCAAGAAATTTGGGAAAAATTTTGTCAATTTTGAATTTTTGGGCCTAAAAACAGATTTTCCTGCCCGACGCGTAGCACCACTTGGCGCGCGCTTATAATTGGCAGCTCATTTGGAGGAAAAATTTGCATTTTTGGATTTTTCATCAAAATTTATGCATTCCTATGGATTACCTAAGTATTTCATCAAGTTTTGGGTTGCCTAAAGGGTAAAAAACACCCTAAAAATGGCATTTCTGCCACTTTTTGCACACACAGGAAGCAGTGTTGGGAGATTGGATTTTTGGAAGGGCAAATGGCAACCAAATTCAGAAATTCCACTTGGGTTGGAAATTATACAGGTAGGGCATTCCAATGAGCTATCCTACACTCAATTTGGACTTCGGGAAGACCCTCAAAATCAGCCTCAAAGTTGTGCTACGTATAGAGATTTCAAGCGCGACGCATTGGGAAATTTGGCCTATTTTTCACTCAGTAGCTCAGAATTTCGCCTATTTTTGGCTAGTTTAACTTTTTCATGTAACTCTTGATGTAACTTGATGTAATTTCATGACCATGATGTAATTTTTGCACATTTTTACTCATCTTAGTGGATTCATCCACCAAAAAGTGAAATGTAAGTGAATGAATCAATTTCCTATCATATAGAGGCAAGTTGTTTCAGTGCCTATTTTCCAGTTCTTAGTTTATATATGGTTGAAAAAGCTCCTAGAATGATGAGCTAGACCACTAGAGGCATGGGGATGAGTTAGGAATGTCTATATCTTGTAGTTCTTCAGTCATTTTCAGGGTTGGACACTTGGGATTTCTTGGCACTTCATTGTACATTTCATCTCTGCAATTTTGGCAAAGGAATAGACCAGGCTTTGCAGCACTCTTTGAGATCCATGTGGCTCTGTGTTTTGATGGTGTGTTTCTCTATGTGATTGTAAGTTCATTGATGTTTATGTGTATCATTTCCCTTCTCCCTTCTTCTTAAATTAAACAAATGAGTTATAAAGGCGGAATTCATTAGATTGCTTTGCTCTGCCTTTAGTTTTGTTTAATTTTCCATGTTTTCATCTATTTGAAGAGGATTATTGAAAGCCTCTTGCCCTCTTCAGCTCCTCTTCAGTCTGAAATATCCATTCATTCAATCTAAAGCATCAAAACAATTTCCTTCCTTGCCCCATTCAGAACTCTGCGAAAACTAGGCCTCATCCCCGAACCCAAAACTGCCTTTCCCTTTGTTTCCAACAAAACCCCCAAAATCAAGATCAAACTCCTTCACCTATATACCTAGCCTAAAATTAGCCTTTATTTCAAGTCATCTCAAGCCCCTTAGATTATTTTTGCTGAGATTGACCCAGAGAGAGCCCTCTCCTGTTTTGGTAGGGCTAGCTACCAGACTGAGCGTGGTTTGATGTTACCCTGAACTCTGCCTTCTTTCAGCCTGAGGTAGATTTAGGCATTAACATAGTGGCGACCATACTGGGGACCAAAATGGTTTTCTTGTTAGTGTTATTTGCTTATTAAGCTACAGACAGAGCCTGAAGTTATGCCAGGTAGCCTTCAAAACGCTCTTGCTTTGCATTAGCGAAAGTAGATAAACGCTGCTTCAGTCAATCTCTGGTCTAGTTTGTAAACATGACACTTGACTTGTAAATTTCCCCCAATACATCAGATCGTTTTGGAATTTGGGTGATGAGTCTAGAATTTGATAGGCTAAACAAGTTGGTTTTTTCCCTTTGATTTTTGAAAATAATTCAACACACTGGCTTCCAGAATACATAATAGAGAAAATCCGGATCCCGATCCACCTCCAGTGTATGAAAATCCCAATCTGATTTCAAGAATCCTTTGTCGAGAAAGTCCTGTGATTCCTCTATTCAAATCTCATTAATGTCCCGTTGTGTTTGAATACCTTGAATATCTTGAATTTGATGAACAATTTGAGTTGTCGTTGTTTGAGACTAAGTCTGAAAGTGATATTGGTTCTACGGTCATAAATCCAGAGTTTATCAAGTATCTTGAAATTAAACAAGCTAATAGATCCATTGACAGTTACATCTTGAATATTCAAAATTCTATTGTGGCAACAAATATTCCTGAGTTTATAGAATCTGCATCTGAAACTCTTGGGCCATCAGCAGTTACTTCCGATTCACAGGTTCATACCGAGCCTCCTTTCATTCTTACCATTCCCATGCAACCATCTATTTCTGATCAGCAATCCGCAATAGTTTCACCTCCATCCACACCTCATACATCAACTGCTCTGAATCCTCCCATATTTCCAAATCCGTTTGTAAATCCACCAAGAGCAATGGATGCTGAATTTGCACCTCTCGTGTTACCTCAGAACTTGGATGACATGCCCGCTGATTATCAAAGTAAGATCCCATTGTTTGATGACACTCCTCAAAGTGTTCCTGCTCAGCAACATGTTGATAGAATGGCAGATTTCTTTGACCTTCATGAAATTGATGCAGAGAATGTGACCATGAGATTATTTGTGCAAAATTTTGGAGGTGAAGTGAGAAAATGGTTCAGAGCTTTGCAGCCTAGGAGTATGGCTACATTGGCTGAGCTTTAGAGACAATTTTTGGATCGGTGGGAAGTAAAGAAAGATCCTCTTCAGATCACTTCTGAATATACCAAGATCAAGCGGAACGTTGGTGAGTCTGTCCAAGATTATTGTATTAGATTTAATGCGGTTTACAATGCAATTCTTGATGATTTAAGGCCATCTAGGAGGTCATATTTGCTTAAGTTTCCGGATGGTTTTGATCCAGACATGGCCTATCAATTACGAGAAAGAGATCCGACCACTTTGGAAAACATGCTGAAAATTGCAGTGAGTGTCGAAGCTAATTTGAATGACAAGAGAGCTAGATTGAGAGCTGAAAAGAAAGTAGTAGTAAAGGAAGAGGCTTCTACTTCAGATCAAGTACTTCGCAAGGTGGAAAATATGATTGAAAGCTTAAAACTTGATAAGCCTGAACCGCAGATCAGAAATCCTAACTTCCGTGGCCAGCAGAAACCACAATTCAAGATCAAAAAACGAGAGCAGCGAGCACAAGAACCAGCAGCACAATAGCCGGTAAAGACACCTCTTCAATAGAATTTTGTTGGTCCAGAATCAAATGATGAAGATAATGTAATAGGGGAAGAGAATCACTTCTTTACACCTGATGATTTGCCAACTTTTATCACTGAAGATGAGGAGTATGCAGAAAACTCAGCTGAACAAAAAGACAAGGATTTTATTTTGGCAAATGAGACAGCTCTTGAGGAAGAGTCAGATGAGTATCAAATAGGTTATATGAATTCTTTGTCCGCCCAGCAGTGTCAATATTAACTTAGAAACAAATATGTGCCTATCAATCCAATCCAAAAGAGAAAGGAAGTTTCAGCACCAAAGAATGATTCACCCGTTGCATAAAAGAAGGGAAAAGAGATAGCTGATCCCACTACTAGAAAATCCCCATCAGCAAATGAAAGATCCAATCAGCCAATCACATCGAGGGAGAAAGATGAAAAGAAGGATGTTCCAGTCAAAGAGGTAGAAAAAACTTCAGTCTTTAACTTAGAGAGTGAAATTGCTAAGTTAAAGGTTTCCATTCCTTTGACTGAATTGATGAAGAACAACAGTTATAAGGGTCAGGTATCTAAAATTCTGAATTTTGATCCAATGTCTGATATGGTGAATGTGGAAGATGATAAACCTGAGTTGATATTTGGACCAGCGTTGGATGGTGAGTCTCCAGATAGTGATGTGCCTCCTTTTTATATCAGCCTTAGATTGCATGATTTTTTGTTACATAATGCTATGTTTGATTCCGGAGCATCTCATAATCTCATGCCGAGAGAAATCATGGAGAAATTGGGATTGGACATCACTAGGAAGTATCATGATCTTTATTCTTTCGATTCTAGTAGAGTAAGATGCATTGGGCTTATCAAAGATTTGGTGGTTAGTTTAGATCAGATTCCAACTAAGAATGTTTTGATGGATGTGGTTGTGGTGGATATTCCTCCTAGATTTGGCATGCCTCTTTCCAGATCTTGGGGAGCAAAATTGAAGGGAACATTGTAGCTTGATTTCTCCTATGCTACCATTCCTGTGTTTGGTCAGATGAGAAGATTATATCGGGAGCAAAAGATGAAGTATATGATTACTAGCAAGGAGAAACCGGTAAATCATCCAATTAATTATGTACATATAGATTTAGAGTCATTTGTTTTATATTCAGATAGTTTCAATGATGTAAATAGTCAGTTAGTTGAAGCAGAGGACATTTCGGAAATCACCGAAAATTTTAGAGAGGTTTTGAAGAAAGAGAGACAAGAACTTGAGAGTTCCGCTGAGCAATCAGCCTTCCTACAGTAGCAAAAATTTGATGGAAAACAACAAAAAGTTGATCGACAGCAAGAAGAAATAATAGAGAAAACAGAATTTCAGCACTTGGAAGAAGATGAAGATGGTTTGTGGACCATAGATTTCGATGGTGCGGTAGGAAGTGATGGTGCTGGAATTGGAATTTGGGTACGCAGCTCTTTTTCCGCCCCAAACAAGGTACCAAGTAATGTAAGGGTCTGCTCTTATAAATTAGCTTTTGATTGTTCGAATAATGAGGCAGAATACGAAGCTTTGATTGCTGGTCTGAAAATTCTTAGAAAGTTGAATGCTAAGAGGATTGCAGTATATGGCGACTTCGAGTTGGTAATTAAGAAAGTGAAAGGTGAATACCAAGCTAAGCATCCTCGAATGCGAGCTTACCGAAATGTTGTTCTTGATATCTTGAAATTGTTTTTAGACTATACTTTGACTTGTGTCCCTCGTATTCAGAATGGTATTGCAGATGCGCTTGCAAAGTCAGCAAGTAATTTAAAGATTCCAATGAACTCAAGTAACAAATTTGAAATTCATGTGAAGCATCGTCCGACTGTCTCGGACAATCAGAGGTATTGGAAAGTATTCCAAAATGATGAAGATATTGATGAATTTCTGCAAAACGAAGGAAAATTCAAAGAGACTTCAATTGATATGGAGCATGATGATGGTGAGGCTGATGTGCAAGTAAATCAGATGGAAGTTTTGCAGCTGAAATATAATGTCATTCCTAAAGGCTTGATACCTTTAGAGGAGCTCTTCAATCAAGATGACGTAGCTAAAAAACCAACCTTGCGGCCAACCGAAAAGGGAGTTGAAGATGTGAACATTGGATCAGTTGAGAATCCAAAGATGGTGAAATTGTCCAAAGCATTGTCACCAGAGGTAAAAGCAAAATATGTTAGTTTATTGTCTTCTTTTGCTGATGTATTTGCTTGGGACTATTCAGATTTGAAGACATATGATACCAATATAATTTAGCACACCATTCCTATTAAGCCAAATCAAAAGCCCTTTAGGCAGAAGTTGAGAAGGATAAATCCAAAGTTTCCGCCTTCAATTGAAAAGAAAGTGAATCAATTGTACAAGGCTGGTATCATTGTTCCTATAAGATTTTCAGATTGGATTTCCAATTTGGTGCCCGTACTCAAGAAGACAGGTGAGATTCGTTTGTGCATTGATTTTAGGAATCTGAATAAGGTTTCTTTGAAAGATAATTATCCATTGCCCAAAATGGATCACATACTTCAGTGAGTAGTTGGAGCATCTCGTATGTCACTGCTCGATGGTTATTCTGGGTATAACCAAATTCTGGTCCATGAGGATGATAGAGACAAAACAACATTCACCACTCCGTGGGGAACTTTCCATTACGCTAAAATTCCTTTCGTTTTAAAGAATGCTGGTGCGACATTTCAGCGAGCAATGGATATGGCATTTGCAAATGAGAAAGATGTTTTCCTAGTTGTATATCTTGATTATTTGGGAGTCTTTTCCAATTCTGATGAAGAGCACCTTTACCATTTGAAGATTTTTTTTCAACGATGTAGAAAGTATGGTGTGTCACTCAATCCAAAGAAGAGTTTGTTTGCCATGGATGAGGGAAAACTTGTTGGTCATATTATCTCAAAAGATGGAATCCGTATTGACCCAACTCAAGTAGAATCTATTCAGCAAATTGATCTTCCCCAGAAAAAAAATGAGATCCAATCCTTCAATGGTAAGATGAATTTTTACGCTGATTTGTGCCTAATCTTGCTAAAAATCTAAGAGAGATTACAAACATGCTTAAGAAAGATAGCGTAGTGAAGTGGATCGAGGAGGCTGTAAAATCTTTCAATTTAGTAAAATTGGTTCTTTCTTCAGCTCCGGTTTTGATCAGCCTGGATTATACTCAGGATTTTATTTTGTTTTCATTTGCTTCGAAGCATACTATGGCGGTAGTATTGATGCAGAAGAGAGATGAGCATGAAAAACCAATTGCTTTTTCAGCCAAACCATAAGAGATGCAGCCTTAAAGTATAACATCATTGAAAATCAAGCTCTTACTTTAGTGAAAACGTTGAAATATTTTCGGGTATATATTTTGCATTCTCATATTCTTGCTTATGTTCCTAACGCTGCTGTTAAGGATGTTTTAGTGCAAACAGATCCGGAAGGGAGACGAGGAAAATGGATTGTTTCCTTGTTGGAGTATGATGTGGAGATAAAGCCTACAAAGCTTATGAAAGGAAAAGGGCTGGCTAAGCTAATGGCTGAGTCGAATTTACATGTCTTGGACATTAATCTCATTGCTTCTATGTCCGAGGAGAATGAGGAAAGTTCATCAGTTCAGGTATTAGAAATCTTTGTGCTTTCTCCTTGGTATTTAGATATTGTATATGTGCTTCAAAATTTGTCACCACCGCCTGGCATGGCTAGAAAGAAAAGTAGAACTTTGAAATTGAAGGCTGCTAAGTTTTGTATTTTGAACAATTCGCTCTATTGGAAAGATCCTGGTGGTGTTTTGCTGAATTTTTTGGTAGAAGAAGAAGCAAAACAAGTTATGGAGGATTTTCATAAAGGAGATTGCGGGGTCAACTTTTTTGGAAAACAACGGCCAACAAAATTTTGAGAGCGGGATATTATTGGCCGACACTTTTTGCTGATGTGTATAAGACTGTCAAAAGCTGTCATGAATGTCAGATTTTTGAAGGGAGGCAGAAATTGCAACCTTTTTCGCTTAAGCGCATTGAGGTAAGTGCTCCTTTTCAGCAATGGGGTTTGGATTTCATTGGCGAGATCCATCCTGCTTCTTCAGCTCAGCACAGGTGGATCCTCACAGCGACAAATTATTTCACGAAATGGATTGAAGCAATTCCCACTAGGCAAGCTACAGATTCGGTAATAATTTCATTCCTTAAGAATAACATTTTGTCTTGTTTTGGTTGTCCGAATAAGTTAATCACTGATAACGCAACATCTTTCAAATCAAAAAGAATGATTGAGTTTTGTGACAAGTATCACTTCATTTTGGGACACTTAACTGCTTATCATCCACAAGGAAACGGATTGGCAGAGTCTTCCAAAAAATCTTTGGTCAACATCATTAAAAAGTTGCTGGAAATAAACAAGAAAAGCTGGCATAAGAAGTTGGTCAATGCACTTTGGGCAGACAGAGTGAGTCAGAAGAAATCCATTGGTATGTCCCCTTTTGAGTTAGTATATGGAGTTGACACGGTGTTTCCTACCTCTCTCGCAGTCCCAGTGGTCAAACTTCTACAGGAAGTTGGCAATGAAGATGATCATATGCAAAAAAGAATAAATCAAATGATCCATTTGCACCAGACGAGAGAAGAAGTTTTTCAAAACACATTCAAGCTGCAAGAGAGAATTAAGAAAATATATGACAGAAAAGCCAAAGTGGACAAGTTTCAATTGGAAGAAGTGGTGCTGAAATGGGATGCAAGAAACGAGGAAAAGGGTAAGCATGCTAAGTTCGAAAATCTATGGAAAGGACCCTTTAAAATTGTTGCATATCGGGGTGAGAATGCTTTTCTTCTGAAAGAGATGAACGGGGAAGATTGTCTAGGAGGGCCGGTCAATGGTCGGCTGCTCAAAAGGTATCATTTCTGAAATGTTTTCTATTGTTTACATTGTCACTGTACATACCGTTTATTTCAGTTTCATTGCAAGTGTGTGTTGTGATATTTTCTTCAGTTTGGGGCCCGAAGTGAAGGCTATAACTCTGAAGATTGATTTAAGCTTTGGTTTGATTTTGTTGAGTCAGGTTTTTCAGTTATTTGGTTTCAAGATTGAGTCAGTTTGAGTCAATTTTCAGTCAATAAAATGAGTCAAGAGTCTTGTGTTGATTTGTCGAAGTTATGGATTCCATCGCCCAATGGACGAAGGAACTGCCTAATCTCCCAGAAATGTGTAGTTCTTGGCACCTCCAAGGAGTTACCATCCCCATTGGAGCCAATTTTAGAGTCAGTATCTTCATCCCTCCATCAGAGATCAAATTTCTCTTGTTGCATTTCATTTTAGGTGTCTCATTCAGTTTAGTCAGCTGCATTCCATTAGGAGCATGGATCATCTGACGGAAGAGTCTTGTCACTCATATCCTTCATTTCATGTACCTTCTGGTCCGTGTTTGTTCATAGAAATCATTCCCAGTCATTTACAGTCATGTTTGGTCTCTTGGTCCACAAAGAGTCATTTAGGGGTTTTAGTCTCATTAGGTCTAGGGTTTCGTTAATTTAGTCTTAAAAATGACTAGTAATGTGAGTAGGCACATGAGGAAGGTTCGAAATAGGTTTTCATTGCAAAAATTTCATCATCATAATGCTTGATAATGATTTTTCTTCAAAACTCTGTTTTGAAGAAAAATTGTCTATTTTATCCATTTGTAATAAATGCAATGTAATTTTCAAAGTTTTTCAATTGTAAAGTTCTTCAGGCGCAACCCTGGTCACCTTTGCCAAGATCCCATGCCAGCTATCCCTGCAAAGACAGACAAGAGATTCGTCATTCAACTCAAAAATCAAAAGGAAACAAAAACAGAGTTTATGTGAAAAGTGTCAAATTTCAAACATTAGAAAGTGGGTTTTTTCAAATTAAAAATCAAAGTCTTTGGCATAAAAGATATTTTTGTGTTTCAAAAACTAATTTACATGCCAAGAGATAGCATTGAGCCGAGTTAAGTCGTGGAAGAGAAAAATAGGGTTTGAAGGCCAAAGCTGTGGGTGAGTTTACTGTCGCGGCGCACTGGGTGGAGGTCGCGGCGTATAAGGAAAACACGACGCATAGGGCCGTTTTTCACAGTGTATTTCAGAACGGGCGCGGCGCATACAACAGTCGCGATGCACTGGGCCACTGTCGCGGCGCACAGGGCCGGCAACCAAAATTTTTGCCACTGCTCCATAAAATTCAAATTGACTCAGTCTCCTATGCTCTAAGTAAGTTTATGAGATTTTGTAATTGCCATTAGCCAATGTTTGGTGTAGTTTGAAATGGATTATGAGAATTTGAAATGCCAAAACTATAAACCCTATCACCTTGTTTAAAATTGCTCCTTAGGGTTTTGAAATTGAAGTTTCAAAATTAATGGTGGTGCCAAATACACCATTCACCCACTTTATTTATTCAACCCCTCTTTGTAATCCTATCATTACATTTCATCCCTTATTATATACAATACTCCATCATTTAATTCCACATTTCCCTATCATAAAATCATTTCATTTCCTCCATTCTCCTTTCCACCTCACTTATAAAATTCCAAAACCCCGAAATCCCAAAAATTCGGTAAATTTGTCCCTTGTCCCTAAGTTTGTCAAATTCTGCAAAGGAAATCTGCGTCTCCTAAGGAAAATGATAAGTCTCTTGTGAGAGCATTGGTCGACATTTAGAATCTAAGGAACCTCCATTTCTGGTTCTTGTGGATTCAGAAATGAATTTGAGGTTTTATGAAAAACGGGCACAATTACTGGTTTGGGAATATAATTTCACTTCTGGGAATAAAAAATATCAAATTGAACTTTGTTTCAGTCTTTAGTGTGGAATTAAAACCAAAACCAGGATTTTTACAGAGTTCAGCGGGGCATTAAATTGAGGTAAATACTGTTTTTCCGGGGAAATAAATAGTAATTGGAATAGGTATTAGCTATGGCGAGATGAATTTTGGATGCTTGAATGAAATTCTTGACACGAAGCGATTGTTGACGTTAAACCAGTTGGGCATGAGTTTCATGTGACTCTAGTTATTACACGAACAATGAAAATGATACGAACATATTTGTTTTATTCACAAAGTCAAAGGTTGGCAGGTTTTTATTTTTTTAATGGATGATGTCAGCAAGTATGGGCTTCATTAGGAGAGACGGGCGGTAGCGGTTTCCAACGCATTTGGAGACGGGGGCGGTTTTGAGCGGTGGGCAGCGATTCCATATGATGAACGACGCGTGCCTTTGTGCGATCCGAGGAAAACGCTTGGCCATCGCGCGTTATCGATCGGACGGTGGATGGCTAGCGGAACCTGTGTGTAGTTGATCTTGGGTGGATAGGTCGAACGGTCTTAACCGGGAAATGGAAATAGAGAAAGGGATTTAGCAGAAGCGGAAACAGTACATTAATTATGAAATAATAATTTGTATGGGATGATTTGATTGGCGGGTTAGGTTCTTAATTAACCAAGAGGGTTAATTAATCCTTTTATAAAACTCGGAAAAGTGATCGGGAAAGGTTTTAAACTGGGATTTAACCAAGATTAAGACTTGTGGTTAAGGGATGTGTATTGGGAATTTTAACAAAGGGTTGGGGAGTCGGGCAAGAGGAAAGTATACAAAGAGATGGGTTATTTTGAAGTTTGGTTTAAACTAAACTTCGGTTTATTTTTTGTTTTAAACACATATAAAATATGTTAAAAGGTTTTTTTATATATTTTTTATTATATGGTAATTAAATCAGATTAATCTAATTACCATAGGGGGCGGGATTAATATTAAAGATATATTTTAGTCAAAGGAAGTATAATGGGGGTGTTTTATTTAAACATATGGGGATTAAATACTTTGACTAAAATTATAATAAATGGGTTTTTGGGTATTTATAAAAAAGGAGTTATATATAATAAGATAAGGTCATTCTTATAGGGATTTAAATAATAAATTAGAAATTAATATGACAAATGAGTTAAAGCGCTAAGTGTAAAACATTAGGATAATGTATTTAACTTATGCTTTTTTATGAAATAAGGAGGTTTACATAAATATTACACACATTCCTAAGTGAAATGGAATTTTACTTAGGAAAAGATTTTTCAGAAGTGTATGAATATCATAATGAATGATTTTAGTACTTAGGTTTTTCCAATTATTGGGCGGAGGTTCCAGTCCCTCCAAAAGTCAAGGAATGCCTTGAGCCCCTCTAATCTTTAAATACCTTAGTACTTAGGGGAAATTAGTTAAATTTTTGGGGAAAAATGAGAGGGAAAGTTAATAATTTGACTTTGTTTTGCTTGAAATCCTTCTAGTGTATTTTCTTCCTTTGCACTTATGATGAAAGTAAAATATTTAACACATCTAAAGCCATTATTCATCACATGTAATTCTGCAACATCATCTACCTACCCTACCTACTTTACCCCTCTGTTTTCTGCTATAGATTGCCTTGAGCATGGGCACCTTATCACACATTTCATGAAAATCTATCTAGTTCTAACCTTATTACATCCAAGGGCTCAGATTAAATTGTTGAGCTCCTTTTATTTACTCTACCTATCTACTTATCTGCCAAGATTAAACAGTTTGGTCAGATTTTATTCTCTATCTCTAAAACATAAAATTGAAAGATAGACCAACTTGGATTTAAAACTATTTGACTCTTCTAATAATTGTGGCATAAGATGATTTTTGCAGTTTTTTGTTGTAGAGCAAAAAGTAATTTAAATTTGGATTTGCACACTTTGCTTGGTCTATTTTTGTTTGGGGTTCATTTCTTTCACTTTTTTGACCATTTTATTTTTCTTACCCTTTGATTTTCTTTTAGGGTATACCCTCTTTACATTTTTAAATTTTTTGATTTTTTGGTTTTTTAAGAATATGGAACACCTTTGTTTAAGAAAGAAGGTTTGAACATATTCCATAGTTCAATCAAGACAATCATGAAAAATGAAACCTATTGGTATAGGAGACTAACACTTGTTAAGTCGGTATCTTCATCCCTCCGTCGGAGATCAAATTCTCTTGTTGCATTTCCATTTTAGGTGTCTCATTAGGTTCGTTGGGCATATTTCGTAGGAGCATGGATCATCGCGGAAGGTCTGTCACTCATATCCTTTGTGTCATCTTCCTGCTAGTCCAGTGTTTGTTCATTGAAATCATTCCAGATTATTTACAATCATGTTTGGTCTCTGGTCCACAAGAGTCATTTTAGGGGTTTTAGTCTAAATTAGGTCCTAGGGTTTCGTTAGTTTAGTCTACCAAATGACCTAATAATGTCGGGCATTTGAAGGAGGGTTAGAAATAGGTTTTTCTTGCAAAAATTTCATCGTCATAATGCTTGATAGTGATTTTTCTTCAAAACTCTGTTTTGAAGAAAAATTATCTATTTTATCCGTTTGTAATAAACGCAATGTAATTTTCAAATTTTTGCAGTTGTAAAGTTATTCAGGCGCAGCCCTGGTCACCTTTGCCAAGATCCCATGCTAGCTATCCCTGCAAAGACAGACAAGAGATTCGTCATTCAGCTCAAAAATCAAAAGGAAACAAAAACAGAGTTTATGTGAAAAGTGTCAAATTTCAAACATCAGAAAGTGGGTTTTTTCAAATTAAAAGTCAAAGTATTTGGCATAAAAGATATTTTTGTGTTTCAACGACTCAATTACATGCCAAGAGATAGCATTGAGCTGAGTTAAGTCGTGGAAGAGAAAAACAGGGTTTGAAGGCCAAAGCTGTGGGTGAGTTTACTGTTGCGGCGCACTGGGTGGAGGTCGCGTCTCATAAGGCAAACACGACGCATAGGGCCGTTTTTCACGGTGGATTTCAGAACGGGCACAGCGCATACACCGGTCGCGGCACACTGGGCCATTGTCGCAGCGCACAGGGCCGACAACCAAAATTTTTGCCACCGCTCCATAAAATTCAAATTGACTCAGTCTCCTATGCTCCGAGTAAGTTTATGAGATTTTGTAATTTCCATTAGCCAATGTTTGGTGTAGTTTGAAATGGATTATGAGAATTTGAAATGCAAAAAATATAAACCCTATCACCTTGTTTAAAATTGCTCCTTAGGGTTTTGAAATTGAAGTTTCAAAATTAATGGTGGTGCCAAATACTCCATTCACCCACTTTGTTTATTCCTTCCCTCACTGTAATCCTATCATTACAGTTCATCCCTTATTCCCTTATATTCCAAACCACTCATATCATTTCATTCCCATTTCCCTATCCATAAAATCATTTCATTTCCCTCCATTCTCCCTTTCCCACCTCACTTATAAAAATTCCCAAACCCCAAGAATCCCAAAAATTCAGTAGCTGTCCCTTGTCCCTAAGTTTGTCAAATTTTCAAAGGACAAGTCATCATTTGATTAAACCCCATTGTTCCCACTATCCTATATCTCCTACAGTCCCTCTCCTTTAACACACATTTGGAAATTAAAACAAAGCACCAAATTCTCATTTTCATCTCATACAAGCCAAACATAGACCTTGAAACATCATGGAGACAAACAATGATACCTCATCTAACAGAGATAGTGATTCTACCACTGAGCTACATGCACCGAGAAGGCCTCGTAAAGGTGGCAAACATGTGAGAGAAGAGCCCACCTCATTGACTCAATTACAGGCTTGCCCACTTTCCATCGCATGTTTTTGAGAGCATTCATGCTATCAGTATTGTGAGATGATTGCTAGGATTCATCATCATCAGGAGTTGGCTCGTTTGTTTGTATTTCATTTACATGATGGTCAGGTAACTCTTGCTGGTGTAAATTTCACTTTGACGCCGGAAACCATCTCTCAAGCAACTGGAATACCGACTGTGGGTGAACAGTGGAACAAAAGACAACAGGTGGACAGAGTGCATTATGAACCATACATCAGGCCTAGCTATGTGAGACAACTCAGCAGGGTGTTCCCATTCCGGTTCCTAAAGGAATCCTATGCGCCTTTGATGAAACTTATTATCAAATACTTCAGTTGTGAGGGCCGGTTTTCACGCCTCTATGCCTACCACATCAGATTATTGATGCATTTCACTAGATTGAGGATGATGAACATACCTTATTTCATATTCCGGAATATTGAGAGGATGACCATGCTTGTGCAGAAGAAAACTCTCGAGCAGCAGTACAACAGTATTTATCACTATGCACTCATCAAGATTGTGGGTGTACATCAGCTTGGATTGCAGGGAATCTCATGGGAGGATTTCATTTCCTGTGATTTCTTCACAGCACCTCAGGTTCCTCTGGAGGTTTTTCATTAGCTAGGTGAACCTTCACATCAGCCTGAAGGTCACGATACATAGCCTATCAATGTGCCAGTCTTTGTTACTTATCAGAGAGGCACCATAGCATTATTTGCAGCAGCCCGACGAGTACTATCTCCACCTGAGGTGGAAGGGGTCTCGTTGCCGTCATCAACAACACAGGTACAGGTACAGGAAAAAGGTAAGAGGCCTATGCAAGATGAGGGCCCTTCAGGAGGCCAGGATACTGATTTCATATTGATTGATGAGGATTCGAGCTCTCTAACCTCAAAGTTGAGAGGAGCAGAAGGCGGAGATTGACACCTTGACCGTCAAGTTGCAGAGAGCCCAATGGATGATAAAATACTTGGAGCAGTGAAACAAACAGTTAGAAGATCAACAAACAATCATGGAGTTGCAAAACATCCGTTAAAACCGGCAAGCTACCCAAAGAAGCCAAACCGAGATGACACCCATTGAGCGGGAGATTGAGGCTGATAGAGAGACTTGGCTTGAGAGGGTCAATATTCATCTTAAGAAGCTGTTGGAGAAGGTGAACAAGGAAAAGAACATGCTCATGCACATGAAGAACCACTATTGGGCACGAAATCATGTTTGCAAAGCGAGGATCAAGATCTTGAAAGCAAGGCTAATGAGGGCACCAAAGCATTGTAAAAGGCATGATAGACTCCAAATTTTGGCTGAAGCTTCTTTTACCTAGCATAGTGCTTGATGGTGGACATTCAGCCCAAATTTCAAGAAATTTGGGAATTTTTTTGTCAATTTTGAATTTTTGGGCCTAAAAACAGATTTTCCTGCCGACGCGTAGCGCCACTTGGCGCGCGCTTATAATTGGCAGCTCATTTGGAGGAAAACTTTGCATTTTTGGATTTTTCATCAAATTTTGTGCATGCCTATTGATTACCTAAGGATTTCATCAAGTTTTGGGTTGCCTAAAGGGTCAAAAACACCCTAAAAATGGCCTTTCTGCCACTTTTTTCACACACAGGAAGCAGTGTTGGGAGATTGGATTTTTGGAGGGGCAAATGGCAACCAAATTCAGAAATTCCACTTGGGTTGGAAAGTAGACAGGCAGGGATTTCCAACGAGCTATCTTGCACTCAATTTTGACTTAGGAAAAACCCTCAAAATCAACCTCAAATTTGTGCTACACATAGAGATTTCAGGCGCGGCGCATTGGGAAATTTGTCCTATTTTTCACTCAGCAGCTCAGAATTTCGCCTAGTTTTGGCTAGTTTGACTTTTTCATGTAAATCTTGATGTAACTTGATGTAATTTCATGAACATGATGTAATTTTGGCACATTTTTACTCATCTTAGTGGATTCATTCACCAAAAAGTGAAATGTAAGTGAATGAATCAGTTTCCTATCATATAGAGGCAAGTTGTTTCATTGCCTATTTTCCAGTTCTTAGTTTAGATATGGTTGAAACAGCTCCTAGAATGATGAGCTCGACCCCTAGAGGCATGGGGATGAGTTAGGCATGCCTATATCTTGTAGTTCTTTAGTCATTTTCAGGGTTGGACACTTGGGATTGCTTGGCACTTCATTGTACATTTCATCTCTGCAATTTTGGCAAAGGAATAGACTAGGGTTTGCAACACTCTTTGAGATCCATGTGGCTCTGTGTTTTGATTGTGTATTTATCTATGTGATTGTAAGTTCATTGATGTTTATGTGTATCATTTCCCTTCTCCTTGCTTCTTAAATTAAACAAATGAGTTATAAAGGTGGAATTCATTAGATTTCTTTGCTCTGCCTTCAGTTTTGTTTAATTTTCCATGTTTTTATCTGTTTGAAGAGGATTCTTGAAAGAATCTTGCCCTCTTTAGCTCCTTGCCGGTCTAAACTATCCATTCATTCAATCTAAAGCATCAAAACAATTGCCTTCCTTTCCCCATTCAGAACTCTGTGAAAACTAGGCCTTATCCCCGAACCCAAAACTGTCTTTCCATTTGTTTCCAACAAAACCCCCAAAATCACATCTCCTTAATGTCTTCTGTAAGAACAGTTATAGCAGGGCTCAGTGTCTTAGAGCTTTTCAAAAAGCTGAGAAAGGTCCTAAGGTTAAGAAAGATCCTTACGATCAGTTATCTGGAGTTCACCTTCCTTTTATCCAAGGTAATACTGATAAAATCGCAAGGATATTGAAGAAACACAATGTCTCTTCAACTTTCAAGCCTCTCCGCACTATCCGTGGTTCTCTTGGATCGGTTAAAGACCTGATTTTCCCGATGGATGGTAAGGGTGTTTATTTGATTCCTTGTTCCTGTGGGACCCCTTACATTGGTGAAACTGGTCGATCTATTAACCAAAGAATTCATGAACATGTCGCTGAACTTAGACATAGTATATCTCGGTCCTCTGCCTTGGCAGAGCATGCTGAAAAAACAAATCACCATATTTGTATTGAAGATACTAAGTTTATTGCAACTATTGACCACTTCCACCACCGAAAGTTAAGGGAAGCCTTGGAAATAGAAAAGAGGCCGGTTAACCTTAATAGGGATGATGGGTGGAATGTTAGCAGATGCTGGATTCCTGCTCTTCACTCTTAGTCGATCTTGATTCCTCTATCCAGATGTGCTCCTTTTATTTTTCTAATTTGGTTTTGATTAGTACTTTTGCTTTGTTTTTATTTTATTTTATTTGATTATATATATATATATATATATATATATATATATATATATATATAATTTATTTATTTATTTTTATTTTATTTTTAATTTTTAATTATTATATTTTAATTTTTATTATTTATTTATTAAATTTTATTTTTATTTTTAGTATTATTTATTTATATATTTATTTTTAATTTTAATTTTAATTTAATTTAATTTAATTTTTTATTTATTTATTTATTTATTTTTTATTTAATTATTATGATTATTTTTATTTAATTATTATTATTATTATTATTTATTTATTTATTTTTAAAATCTTACCTCTTTAGTAATATTAAATTATTTGATTAATTAGTACAATTATTATTATTATTATTATTACTTATTCATTTATTTGATTTGATTTTATATTTGTTTTATTTATTTAATTTATTTGATTTGATTTATATTTGATTTATATTTATATAGAATTTATAATAAAAACATAATCAAATTTTAAAAATAAAATAAAATAATAATAATAATAATAATAATAATTTTCCTATTCTAGTCAAACTAGCCGTTTTTCCAATGGCTAGTTGGAGAAGTCCTGTTCTACTTAAACTGGTTTCTCGATCAGATTTCTCATCTTGTCCTGATGATGAACCACACTGGCTGGTTCGAAACGCGTCGACACAAATTTATTTTATGTGATTTTCACCGAAAAAATTTTACACACATTTTATGGATCACAGAAGCCAAATTCCTAATAATTTCTTAGCACCTCGCATGTCTTGGCACATCTTTGTACCTAGAACATCTTGTCATGAAACTGATGCCAAAGCACATGGTGGCATGCACTAGCACAACATGGAACTCTCCTAGCATGTGTTAGCATGCATGTAGTCCCTAACATGCCCTGGAACACCTTGGTTGAATGCATTGACATACATTAGAACTTGGCATACAATGCCACTTGGCATGTATTGGGACCTATTATTAGTGTGACTAGCATGTCCCTTTTGAAAAATATAAAGTCCTGACTTATTGACCCTCTTATATGTTCAATTCCTTACATTTTGGATTGGTTCTTCCTTTTGTTGCCTTGACACTTCTTGACAGATATTGACATACCCGGCACCCTGCACATCCTTAGCACCTGACATGTATTGGCATATCTTGGAACTATTTGGAACATATAATTAGCACACCCTAGAACTCCCTAGCACACTTTGGCACTTATTTACATGCCTTGATATTCCCTAGCATGCCTTACCAATGCTTAGCATACCTTGTCACTCCCTCCTTGGCATGACAGCTAGCACTCATTAACACTAGTCCCTAGCACACGTTCCTCATATTCATTAAATTCCATGAATTTTGACCTAGTGGTACCTTAATGTTTAGTCCTATTACTCCTTAACACTCCTAAACATGCATTAGCACTCTCTAGCACACCTTAGCAGTCTTCAACATGTCATTCCACTTCATAGCATGCATAACAGTCCCTGACACATATTGGCGCTTGGCACGTGTTGGTGCTTGGAAAGTCTTAGCATGTATGGAACATGTTGAGTCGCATTGTTATGATTTGGCACGGTTTAATATTAAATTTATTTTAGATAATTTTTTGTAAAGTAGATGAGAAGCAACAAAGGAAGACTTGGCACTTAGAATGCACTAAGACTTTGTACTTGGAACCTCTTGGCGCCTAGTCATGTTGGTGTGCCTAGCATGCCCCTCTTAGAAAAGGTAAATTGATGACTAATTAACCCTCTTATGTGTTCATTTCCTTGTAGTTTAACTTGTTACTCCCTTTTGTTGCCTTGATAGTCCTTGGCACGCATTGACACACCCTTGCACATCTTGGCATGCCTTATCACTTGGCACATCTTATCATGTTTGACATGCCTTCACACTATCTGGCACATATTAGCATTCCATAGCACGCCTTGGCACTCATGTCCTCACAGCTAGCCTTTACATTTTCTCATGACTTGTGAACCAAATCAAGTCCTTGGCTACTATAGTTCATGTGAAAATGTTGGCCTGCTTCAAGCCCAACAACTTGACCAATTGCACCTACTACAAGTAGATTGTGCCTTGTTCACCTAAGAGCTGCCTATAACTAATCTTATGCCACTCATGTCCAATCTCAAATTGTCCTACTTAACTATTTACCAAGACAAGGATCACATGATCTAGCCATGGCCATAAGACAACTAAGAAACATAGCTTACACAACCAATATTTAACATGTATGTTCAGTTCATATAGACAATATAACATTAACTGAGAGTTTGCAAGAACCACAAGATTCACAAGGCACATAAGATATAAGCTGACACAAGCTGAGTGCCCCAAAACTTATAAACAACAATGTACAATATGCAATTATCTAGAATAGTTTAAAACATGAGAATGTAGCCAAAGTGTGCCACATCTCATATAAAAAAAATAACTAAAGGAAAGACAATGTTGTGCCTAGCACAAAGTGATCTCCCTTTGTCTAAAATTGTTATGTTGAGCCCCTTATAACAACCATAGGCTTGCCTCTTGTAAATCCTATTATAAAATTTTCCTAACACACTTCATCCTTAGCACATTTGAATTCGCTAACACTCCCTTGGACACACTCTTATTTGTTCCCTTCCATGCATTTTGACCTATTTATCCCTTGATATGCCCCAACACTTCCTAACACTCTAGTTCAACATGCATTGACATTTTCCGACATGTGTTAGCATGCCTTTTCATTCCTTTGCATGC
Source organism: Pinus albicaulis (assembly GCA_034641835.2). Taxonomy (NCBI): domain Eukaryota; kingdom Viridiplantae; phylum Streptophyta; class Pinopsida; order Pinales; family Pinaceae; genus Pinus; species Pinus albicaulis. The sequence goes on along the minus strand of CM076570.1, from coordinate 1,192,901,185 downwards.
CCTGACCCTCCCTAGCTCTCATGCCCTCACAACTACCCTTAATTTTTTACTTGGGAACCCAACCAAGCCCTCACTTGACTACAAGAGCTTGACCAAGTTATAGTTACTACAACTAGACTATATTGTTGAATTGTGTAGCTTGGGAGGTACTCCACAAGCCTAGTGAGATGGATTTGTGTGAGTTTGGTCACAGAAGGCTTTGTGGCAATAGAAGCTAAGAAAAGGGATTTTGGACCCAAGACAGACTTTAAAATCTAAAAGAAAAATAAAAAGGAAAATTAATATTTCCTAAGGTCTAACTGGATAAAACCCGTAAGTTCTAGAGGGTTCATAGGAGGTCTATGAAAAACTATTTAAGGAGTCCTTAGGATGAAGGAAATAACATCAAGTGAGAAGGAGCTCATTTGATAAGGGGGCGAAGAGACATGTAGTCCTAAAGAGGCCATGATCATTATCATGTATAGCATTCATTAAGATGCCTCAATATGCTTTGGCATGGTTTAATATTAAAGTTATTTGAGATCAGTTCTTGGAAAGTAGAAAAGAAGTAACATAGGATGATTTGGCACATAGAATGCACTAACACTTGGCACTTCACACTCATTTCCACCTAGTGTTGGTGTGCATAGCATGCCCCTCTTGTAAAATGTAAATTGATGTCTTATTAACCCTATGATGTGCTCATTTCCTTGTATTTTAACTTGTTTCTCCTTTTTGTTTCCTTGATAGTCCCTGGCATGTATTGTCACACCATTGCAGATATTGGCATGCCTTAACACTTGACACATCTTAGCATATTTTACATGCCTTCGAACTATCTGGCACATGTTAGCAATATTTGCAATGGTTTAAAACTAGATGAGCAAATACACAGCATAGAAAACAATGGAAGCATTTAAACAAAGATGAAACACATCACCATTTTGACACAACTCAAGAATCCTGTAAACGGTCTTTGATTATTGATGTCCAGCTCCAAAAATTAAAGTGCTTCAATAGTAGTTCTTACAATACAGGTGCTAAAATATCCAACCTTTTATAATGAGAATTCTAGTGGTATTTAACTAACAACTAAGTCGGTTTGCCCTAATATACCCTGGAAAACTTTCATTGATTACAATTTAAGCAGAAAATAGACAAGTATGGCCATGCAAGGCTATGATGAGGTGAATTTGTTAGCCACCGTTGGTTGTATTAACTTCGATGACCCTTCTTGAATTATAAGGTGAATGCAATTGGGCTTTTAAAATTCTGAAAAGACAAAGTGAGGCAAAATTGATGTATGTCCCAACCTTTCTTGCACCGCCTTGGATGGATCATTAACTCCAGTGCGACACTGATTGCTTTGTTGTCCTAATTTCATACTGTCTGGCACTATTTTTATGGAAAATAGTTTCCAAAATATATTATCCTTGTTCACATCTAGAAACCATCATCAAAAAACAAATTCCTGAAAAACTTGGGATGTTTGTCATGCTGTGAAAAATGGGAGAAATTGCTGAAAATAGAGGTCAAATTAGACATTTTTTTGTCCCCAACGGTGACACCTATGAAAAATATGAGATATTTTATTGTTCTTTGCCTCGTTCTGGTAAAAAACCTCTCTCGGAATTTCAAAATTCATCTCCATCGCTCCACAACAGTCGTCGCAAAATCATGACCAACACAGAAAAAACAGAAATCCAAAAAAAAGGGCTGAGAGATGGCTTTTGATTATCCTAACTGAAGGCACCTGTGAAAAATTTGGGAGAGGATTTTTTTCTTCAGCCCGTGCTGAATAAAAAATTATCTCTTTTTTTCAAAATTCGTTCCCATCTGCCCAGAATCTCCCTCGAAAATGGACTGGTAAAATTGGCTAAAAAATGGTTTTTCATTTGGGGAAAATGGTTTTGTAGGAGAAAAGTGGTATTTGGGACCCTTATGAAGTGGTAAGTGGTAATATAAAGGGGGAATGGGGGGGTGGTGTGCGAATTCATGAGATATTGACACATAAGGGGGTCCCTTTCTTGAAAACCATTCATTCTGGACCCCCGCTTCAAGGATAAAGTAAGGATTGTAAAGGGGGGTCAGAATGAAACGTAGGCCGTCAGAATTAAAGATGACGATGGAGCGATGAGTTGGAAAGCCTTTGCTTATTTCCGGGTAGTTTGGCCTATTTATTCATGAAATGAGCTATAAACCTCGTAGTCCCTAATTGACCTTATACACACAAAACATAGTGATAACTCGTTCACCCAGACCTAAAATTATGTAGAATTTAGTTATGAAGTGGCATTGCATTCGTGCACTTCACAACCTTTATAGTTAAATAGTTTATAAATAATACGATCAATGATGCGATGCGATGGGGTGGTGACATGGAGGGTAAATGATGTGGAGGGTAAGTGGGATGGGACCGCAGTGCACATCGCAATTTGTAGCGTTTAGTTATAAGCATGGAATATGTAAACTCTAAAATTTGCGAAGTGCGATGCACAGGGGAGGAGATGAGTGACGTCGCAGGGAAGAAGTGGGACTGGATCACAGGCGTACATTGTAATTCTTAAGTTTTATTTATAAGCTGTGGGGTTAACTCCTTAAATTTGCGAAGTGCGGGGAAGAGGGGCCCACTGGCATTTGGCGGAGTGTTATGAATCGACGGAAGGTTTTTAAGTAGTCAGTGTTATGAAGTTTTATATGATATAACAATGTATTGCAATGGCTATGTAATGGGGCGGAGTTGCTGAGGTGCGGCCGACTTACTGCATCGCAAACTAAATAAAATATATTGCATGCGCTTACAAGGTAAAACAATGCGATGTGATATTGCAAATCAGCGATCGCATTATTTAAAGTTTAGTTCCAATGCCAAATACATAAAGTCTGCGAAATGTGATGAGGGCCCCACTTTGATCACGAATGGCGGAAGAAAGGTAAGGTAACGTATATTTCAAAATGGAAGAGAAGCATGGCAGGGAATGGGTTTCAAAGCATGGGATAATATGGAGGAAATGAGGGGGGCAAAGAGGGTGAATGAAATGAAATGGAAAGAGGGCAGAAATGAAGTTTGATCCCCATCACACCTTGCCAAAAACAATTCTTCTCCTTTCCACTTAACTATAAGGAAAATTGATTCATTTGATGCTATTTGACAGTCAGGGTATAATTCCCTATTTAGGGAGGTTTCCTAGCATGTTCAATCCATAAGGTATGTCATTAATACTGTGACAAATTTGCATAGAAGAAGAGGGGTTGTGACCCTTAGAGAGAGGTTTATCTCTGCAATATATACCACAAATTTGGAAGATGGTTTGCATTAGTATGTGCGGAGGTAGCAAATCCAAAGGAAGGTGGAACCTGAGTAGAAGATGGAGAAGAATAAATGTGCCATATGAGGAATTGATTGACATGAAGAGGAGTTGATTTTGTTGGACTGTCCATGGAGTTTTGGACAGAGATCTAAAGAAGCGTATAAACAGCTAGTGAATGGACTGTTAATGGATGATTTGTGACCCTAGTTCAGTCATCTACAAAATTGTTAGAAGGATGATAAGATGAGTAGTTCAGATTTGTTCATAGATTGAACAACAAAAAACTGGCATGCAAGAATAGTGATTTTGAGAGGACTCAAATCACTATTAGGTGGCATATTTTAAGAGCCCTAGATGAGTGAAGAGTTGTGGGAACTAGATCAGTAAAACAATTTACTGTGGTTGGGAAAATTGATGGAAGTCCAAGTACAACTGGAGGGTTGTTAGGTGACTGTCAAAGAAGAGCTCTAAGTCCTATACTTGTGAAGGAAAAGAGGACTGGTAGAAGGGTAGGTGTATTGGGCCTAAGGATGTGCAGAATTTGAAGGACTAAAGTAGTAGTAAAATGGGCTAGCCAACTAGCCCCATTTCACTATATTGTAGAGTATTGTGTCATTGAGAAGAAGGGAAACCTCCATATCCCTAAACTTTTCATCTTGGAGCAGCAGTATGGAAAAAGTGGGCAGACCAAAGAGTTGTTCACAACAGAGTTGTGAACAGCTAATCAAAAACTTTAAGTGTTGGAGACCTTAAAGGAAAAAAGAGGTAGATAGAGGGAATTTTTTTTTGAGCCGAGTTCAGTAACATAAAGGAATTTAGTTCATTGATAGAGGCAGAATGAGGAGTTTCATAATGCGAGGAAAGAGGTCTTGCCAAATGTGTTTAAGACATGTGGATTGAAAGGGCTATGTGTGTCCACCATAAAAAAATGGGTCAAGTGTTGTCTTGTTCAAGGTATATTGGTTTTCAAAGGACTAACACCAGGCCCTAGTTGTATTCCTTGTATCAGTGTGACTATAAAGGGCCATCATCCCTGGTACGAGAGCTATAGCTTATTCTATTACAATTTTTAATTTAACAAAGAAAGGTTTGAAAAAGTTACAAATTTTCATGTGCACTAATTGATTCCCTGATGTGTGTAGATTTCATTGTGAAAAGTTGATGTGTTGTGTCACTTGAGTGTTTGCATCAAAGATTCTAAGACCAAACCCAAATTCTCATGTGTCGTGGAAATTCAAATTCCTTTTTCACCTAAGAACTACATGTAACTCATATTAAACTACTCATGTCCAATCCCAATTGATCCCACTTAACAAGTTACCAAGACAAGGCTCATTACATACAACTATGGTCGTAAAACAACTAAGAAACATAGTTTACATCTTGACATGCCATAATACCTGATATGTCCTAAATGCCTTGGAATTGTGTGGCATGTGTTAGCATCCCCTACATTCTTTGACATGATTTTACACTCCCTAACACACCGTAGCACTTCCTGACACACCTTGGCATTGCCTAGTATATAACCTTGTAACTTCCTCCTCAACACACCTAGAACTCATTGACACTCCATATCACACACTCTTATTCGTTCATTTCCATGCATTTTGATCTAGTGCTTCCTTGTGTTTACCTGGCACTCCCTAACACTCCCTAGCATGCATTAGCACACCCTAACACCTGACACATCTTGGCATGCCACCCTAGCACTCTAGCATTCATTGCCACTACCTAGCATACCTTTTCACTCTCTCCTTAGCACACCTAGAGCTCATTGAAAATCCCAGTCACAAACTCGTATTCATTCATTTTCATGCATTTTTACCAAGTGTTCCCTTGTGTTTCCGTATCATTCCTTAACACTCCTTGGCACGTGTTGGTACAACCTAACACCTAGGACATCTTGGAATGTTTCCTTGGCCTCTAGCATGCCTTAACACTGCCTAGCATACGTTTTCAATCCCTCCTTAGCATAGCTGGAAGTCATTGACACTTCCAATCACAAACTCTTATTTGTTCATTTCCATGCATTTTGACGTAGTGTTCCCTTGTGTTTCCCAGGCACTCCTAGTTAACACTTCCTTGCACGCATTGGCACATCTTAGATGCATCCCAACCTAGCAATATATCATTCCTTATCACTTCCAAGCATGCCTTGTCACTCCCCCTTATCACACATGGAACTCGTTGAAACTCCTTGTCACACACTATTATTCATTAATTTCCATGCATTGTGACATAGTGCTACCTTGTGTTTCTCTAGCACTCCCTAAAACACCTTGGCACACATTGGCACACCCTGGAACTTGGCACAACTTGGCATGCTTTCCTAGCACTCTATCATGCATTGGACTTGCCTAACATACCTTGTCACTCCCTTTTTAGCACACCTAGAACTTGTTAACACTCCCTCCTTAACACATGGCATGTCTTGGCATGCCTGGCATGCCTTGACACTATCTGGAACATATTAGCACACCCTGACACTTCTTGAAATGCCATAGTATTTCCTAGTATGCCTTGTCACTCCCCCCTTGCCATGCTTGACACTCGCTAACACCCCCAACACACTCTCTTATTCATTAATTTCCATTCTTTTTGACTCAATGATTTATGTTTGATGGGGTGCATGTCTAAAAGGAGTTCCTTTAAGAGAATTAAAAAATGATCTCATCATTACTGACATAAGTAATTGAGAGTTTCTACTTGAATGACATTAGAAACTACACAATAGATTTTAAGAATGGCATTTTTATGGTTTTTTGTTATGGCGTGAGAATGGTAAGAATTGAGTGGTCAATAAGGTGTGTGATTTCTTAGAATACCTTCTCACTCCCTCCTTGGCATGACAACTATCACTCATTGCCACTCCCTACATACCCTCATATTCATTCACTTCCATGTATTTTTACCTATTCTTCCTTTGTGTTGTCCTAGTACTCCTTAACACTCCTCAACATGCATCGGCACTCTCAAATTAGCACTTTTCGACATGCCCTGCCACTTCATAACATGCATAACACTCCCTGACACACATTGGCACTTGGCTTCTAAGTAATTCAAAAATTAGGAGAAGTTTGGAAGGGTCCAACCTCTTCATCAACAAAAACTTCACTAATGAAGCTTACCCTATCAGTGTCAATAATCATTAGATTTTCTCTTTGGATATAATTTGGTTATCTTCTTAGCTAGAATCCAAGTGTAGGCAGTAGAACGAAAAATTTAAGATGACTTACTTGGACTTTCTTCCAAACCATGGTTCTATGTGACCTTATATTTCATTAATGATTTGAACTTTTGAAATTCGTTAAACACATCATATTTTAATTATAGAAAATATACCCACATTTTCTACTGAAATAATCAACAAACGGAAGGAAGTACCTAGCACCAGTGGTTGATGTCATGTTCATTGGTCCACATATGTCTTAAAGTACCAATTGAAGGACCCTCTATCCTCTCCAAGCTCGTCCTTCATAAAATGGTATTCAATGTAGCTTCCTTGCCTGACAAGCTCTATAAACTCTATGGATCTTATATAGAATGTTCGAAAGTCAGTATTGTCACCATGACCTGGACCACCTATATCTAGATCATAAATTACTAGTCTAGGAGACTCATCATGCTCAAAATCTTCCACCCCCCTTCAAGTGCAGCTACCTGAAGCTTGACACCTGAATCCTCAACCCCTTCTAGCTTCTAAGTAATTCAAAACTTAGGAGAAGTTTGGAAAGGTCCAACCTCCTCATCAAAAACAACTTCACTATTGAAGCTCACCCTATCAGTGTCAATATCAATCAACCTATAAACCTATAGTGTTGTTGTACCCTATAATCATTATCTTTGTTGTACCCTTAAACCGCTAAACCACTAACACCTAAACCCCTAACCCCTTAACTCCTTAACCCCTAAACACCTAAACCATTAATTCTTAACCCATAACCCATTAACCCCTCACCCCTAACCCCTCAAATCCTTAACTGCTAAATCCCCTAACCCCTAAGCCCCGAATCCCTAATCCCTTAACCACTAAATCATTATTCACCTAACCACTAACTGTGCTTAAATCACCTAACCCCTAAGCCCCCAATCCCTAATCCCTTAACCACTAACTCATTATTTCCCTAACCCCTAAATGCACTTAAATCCCCTAACCCCCAAATCCCTAACGGTTTAACCACTAACTCATTTCCCCCAACCCAAATCCATAATCCCTTAACCAATAACTCATTATTCCCTTAACCCCTAAATGAGCCTAAATCCCCTAACGCCTAAGCTCCCAATCCCTAATCCCTTAACCCCTAAGCCCCCAATCCCTAACCCCTTTACCACTAACTCATTATTCCCCTAACCCCTAAACCCTAAACCTCTAACTCCTAAGCCCTTATTCCCCTAACCAGTAAGCCCCTAATCCTTAATCCCTTAACAACTAACTCATTATTCCCCTAACCCTTATAACAATCCTTAAAACCCATGGGATTAGCCCTTCCAAATGAGAGCAGGTCTAGTTGGGACCTACGATCAGGTTAATTCCCCCTTGTTGGCATGGTGGAATACCATGAGAAAAACCATGGGTGGCAAAAACCTCTCCTAAATTTGCTATTTGATCTTAATTTTATTTTAATAATTAATTAATTTATTTATTTAAAAACTCTTCTAGATAAATCACATATTTTTTAAAGTCGACACCTTTCTATGTGGTTCATCATCAATGTTTTTAAAATAAATTTATTAGAATGAAATTGAATTTATTTTTGAAACTTCCTTTTAAACCATTGTTAACATTACAAAAAATCAAGAACTACCCTCACCATCCATCAAAACAACAATAGATATGATATTAAAAATGACATTTAGAGAGCATAATATTAAAAATAATGTTTGGAAAAATAGAAGGATAGAGTATTCATTTTTTGTTTAAATTTTAGACATCAAATTAAAATAACACATCTCCCTCTCATCTCCCGCTGGCTTAGTGATTAGGGCTTTTGTTGTGGGTCTTATTCTATCAGGCCCAAGGGAAAGATATCAGTCAACATGGAAACAATTTCATCTCTCTCTGTGCGTGCAGTAATTTCTACTTCCATCTACAGCAGAAAGGGTCTTGATCTGTGTAAGTTTCGAGCATTAACAACCTATTTAATATTTTTGAAGCAACTTCTTTATCTCTGCGTCCATTTCCTGTGTATTTATTAGTATCTGTTTTGGTTTCATAATTGCATGGAGTATAATTTCGTCCCCTTAAGGGAATCTTCTTTTATACAACAATTTCCTCTGCGGCCAATAGATTCATTGCTGAACAGTGCGTAAGAAATAGGCTACAGGAACTACATTCCAAAAACTTTGATATGCATAAATTTGCACAAATTAATTACATAACCAAAAAAAAAAAAACAACATACTGGATTATGAGCTTGACTTCTTATTACCATTAGTTAAAATGTTGATGACGATTTTTCTTCTTTACATTTGTCCAAACTTGTAATTTGTCCAAACTCGTAATGCCTTTGCTGAAATCTTTGTTATTTCTAGTGTATATATCATAACCGATAAATTCCCCTTTTTGGATTTTGGGTTTCTGGATTTACTGACACAGTATACTATGTGGTGATCTTCCGGAAAGCCAAACCACCAGTTAGACGAGTTAGACGACAGGTTACAATGTAACCTGTTTAAATCAACACTTTTTTAGATGATTTTATTTTTTATTTCTTTTCAAAATCAAGGATTAAGGTTTCTCAAAATCAATTTTGACAGAGAATTTTTTTTACCAATCCCCTCAGCCCATTAAAAACCACCTTATAGCTATAATATTATCAAGCATAAACATGCCCTTTCAATCGAATCTGATTTTCCGTATCCAACTAGCTGTCAATGAAGACAAAACCTTCTGTAATTTTAACCCTTCTTGCGAACTAATTCTTTAACAAACTCAACAAAGGTGTCACATGGAGGAAATTATCTTGAAGATACTCCCTGATTTTCATCTCATCTCTAAAAAGTTGCCACTAATCTAAAAAGGACAAATCCACTCAAAATTCTATGTTCTCTTCAGGTGCTAGGAGAAGAATTTAGAAGACACAGCCCCTTAGGCGATTTGGGGAATGAGTGCCCTAATCCTAAGCCCATGCCCTCGTACCAGTACAAGGATATTCTTTTATGTCCTATCATACTGTCTGGAACTTACACATATTGTTCACGACTTCTTTTGTGAACACGATCCATTGTTAATGATTTTGTTACCGACGACCTTTCATGCTTGATGTGCTGATTGAAAGTAATGATGCAATACAGATTGATGCCAAGCATGCATCTGTTGTTTCAATGAAGTAACTGATCTTTCATACACACAACTGTGAAGCAATCTTACATATATGAGAGGTCAACCATGTTATTGTAAGAAAAGATAAATAGGCCAAAGATCAACCATACCACTGGTATGGTATACCAATGTGATGCCAATAAGCTGCCACTGAGATACTACAACCATTGTGATATCAAGCGCAGCGGAATATCATAATTATGCCAAGTCATAAGAGAAATGTTCATGGCCATATATAGAACATAGACTGAGGTTCATAGATGTACTGAAATCAGAGGTCACGATCCCTATCCAAACAGATGGAGAGATGAATTTATGCAGTCCATAGCCAAACTGAAATAAAAAAATTGTACCATATGAACTATGCCAAGATAATATGCATAGTTACCTAACAGGGCCATGTGAAGATAATATAGAAACCTATATAAAGGTCATAAATTTTATATCAGAAGGATTGATTATGGAATCAGATGCTTTCGCTTGTAATAATAATTAATCCTAGGTCTTCTAGACTGCCTCTTTCTTTGATTGATTTTGAAAAGAGCAGAGAGATAGATGGCTGAGATCAACTTAGATTTACCATATACCAGGGACTTGCCAAAGCACCATGATTTATGGACTGTAATATCAATACTGATTGTATGTCGGACTATAAGTCTGAAGCCATCCTTACCTCATTCAAACATTATACATCATCTGAAGTAACTAGAAAAGCGAGGATGTGTCTTTCACATTTCTTCAGGTATTATGACTTCATTTTGATACCTCTGCCTAAGTTGAAGTTGAATCTTTAAACACCCTTATGTGGATGACGAAATGTACAAAATTTACATAGATGATATTAATAAATCATTCGCATTTATTCAATCTTTAAACTCATGGCTTGGTCCTTGTAAAAGCCTCTTATGAACAATCTAATAGAGGAGAGCTGGTAAAATTGCATCAAGGTAATATTGCAGAAATGGGAAACAATATGTCCACAAATATGATGTAGAGCATTTGTATTTAATCAGGACATTATTGACCAAACTTAGATTCTAGAATTGGCCATGAGGAATAAGCTCCAGATACTTGGATCAACCAGCCAAAAAAAAACTTTACTGCTGAGATAATGAATAAATAAAAGTGTCCAAAAATTGAGTCACACCATACTGGGATTATGACTCTAAGAGTGATAATCATTTTAGGTATATCCACAGGTCAGTTCTTTTAAACCATATATATATTCTTAGAACTGAGATGCTATGGTACTACATGAGTCTGCAAATACATAAGTCTGCAAAGTATATTTTAAAACAAAATTTTTTCTTTTGTACCTTTGTTTGACTTGATCAAGGATATCCCTGAAGTAGGAACATCGACTTCTTTTCTTGGATGCATAAGCATTAAGGCATGCCTTTGAAAGATACAAATGCCATGATTTTGAGAGGGACTCAACTCCTTTTTTAACTTCACTATGAGGCACCCAACAAGGCCTTAGGAGGGCTTTTAATCAATTTGAATTATTTATTAGAAGGGAAACATAATATCGGTCACCAACAGATGTATACGATGCTTGGATCCCATAGGTGGTACATAATTCAAATTGCTTTAAAAACTCCTTAAATGATGGGTTCCTTTGTTGACTTTGTCAAGAGTTTGATTAGCCATTAAAGTTCACCGAATTCTGAGGTGGATCAGTGGATTGGAAATATCAGACCTCATATTATGTGCCCAGAACTGGACTCTTCTAATCATGATATTTGAACCAGGTCTTCTAAGATCTTCAAAAAGGAATTCTGCTCTTTATCCACAAAACTGTGGGCTGGTCACTGTGATGCACCAAATTTATATCATAATTTCATACTATCTAATCCTTTGAGGGCGAAAGAGGCCATGAAGATTTGACAACATTTCTAGTGATTGCTTTCCCTCTTTCTTGGGCTTGTCCTCAATCGAGCTCTAATACCATGTTAAATTTAGCTTAACATGTTCTTAGCATAGGAAAGTCACATCAATTTTTATATATAGCCCAATTATCAATCCATAGCAACCACATCAATTTAAATCATGATGACTGCAACTGATAAAATAACATAAGAAAATAATGCAGAGGATAAGCCAAGACAAGAGGATACATGAATATGGCTCAAGCCAGGGAAAAACCCCAAGACGGAAAAAACCCTTGATCAGTTCTTATTATTCATAATCTAATGTTCAACAGAGAGAGAGAGAGTACAATGATTTAAAGTCAATACTGACTTGCCAAATAGAAGATCTGACCTCTAAGCTCTTAGGCTCAATGAAACTGCTATTATGAATACTGGTTAGGGTATGAACATAGATAGCTTCAAGGACTGATGTCGGCAATCTGGGTCACAGGTTCGGGCTGCTTGATTCAACTTGCTTTTCCATTACAGTGATGTACCATAATCTAATCTCTGATATAGAGCTTTGAGGCTCCTCCTCAACAATCCTGAATAAGTGGCAAGATAAACAACCCCAAACTCATGAAAGCAGAGGAGGGTTTGACCATGCTTTCAAACCCTCTAAACAACTTAAAAACAGGCTGCTGTAGTGGCTTTCTTCCCACGGTATATAGCAGAGATAAACCTCACAAAAATGCATAGAAAAATCAACTAAAGATACGTTTCCTTGCACATAATTCCCATCCTCCAACTGTGGCTCTTATCCAACACAAAATCTGCACCCCAAAATAGAGATATGCTGCCCAGATAGACCTTCCATCCTCCATGCATTATGTCACAGACCTGGAGAGCTGGTAAAATTACATCAAGGTAATATTGCAAAAATGAGAAACAATATTTCGACAGATATGACTTAGAGCATTTGTATTTAATTAGGACATTATCAACCAACCTTAGATTCTAGAATTGGCCATGAGGAATGAGCTCCAGATACTTGGATCAACCAGCCAAAAAAAATCTTTACTGCTAAGATAATGAATAAATAAAAGTGTCCAAAAATTGAGTCACATCATACTGGGATTATGACTCTAAGAGTGATAATCATTTTAGGTATCTCCACAGGTCAGTTCTTTAAACCATATATATATTCTTAGAACTAAGATGCTATGGTACTATATGAGTCTGCAAATACATATGTCTGCAAAACATATTTTAAAACAAAATGACTGCTTTTGTACCTTTGTTTGACTTGATAAAGGATATGCCTGAAGTAGGAACCTCAGCTTCTTTTCTTGGATGCATAAGCATTAAGGCATGCCTTTGAAAGATACAAATGCCATGATTTTGAGAGGGACTCAACTCCTTTTTTAACTTCACTATGAGGCACCCAACAAGGCCTTAGGAGGGCTTTCAATCAATTTGAATTCTTTATCAAAAGGGCAACATAAGATCGGCCACCCACAGATGTATACGATGCTTGGATCTCATAGTTGGTACATATTTCAAATTGTTTGAAAAACTCCTTAAATGATGGGTCCCTTTGTTGAATTTTTCGAGAGTTTGATTAGCCATTCAAGTTCACTGAATTCTGAGGTGGATCAGTGGATTGGAAATCTCAGACCTCATATTATGTACCCAGAACTAGACTCTTCTAAACATGATATTTTAACCAGGTCTTGTATGATCTTCAAAAAGGAATTTCACTTTTTATCCACAAAAATGTTGGCTAGTCACTGTGATGCACCAGATTTATATCATAATTTCATACTATCTGATCCTTTGAGGGCGAAAGAGGCCATGAAGATTTGACAACATTTCTAGTGATTGCTTTCCCTCTTTCTTGGGCTTGTCCTCAGCCTAGCTTTAATACCATGTTAAATTTAGCTTAACATGTTCATAGCATAGGACATTCACATCAATTTTTATATATAGCCCAATTATCAATCCATAGCAACCACATCAATTAAAATCATGATGACTATAACTGATAAAAGAACATAAGAAAATAATATAGAGTATAAGCCAAGACAAGAGGACACATGAATATGGCTCAAGCCAGGGAAAAACCCAAAGACGACAAAAACCCTTGATCAGTTCTTATTATTCATAATCTAATTTTCAACAGAGAGAGAGAGAGTACAATGATTTAAAGTCAATACTGACTTGGCAAATAGAAGATCTGACCTCTAAGCTCTTAGGCTCAATGAAACTGCTATTATGAATACTGGTTAGGGTATGAACACAGATAGCTTCAAGGACTGATGTTGGAAATCTGGGTCACTGGTTAGGGCTTCTTGATTCAACTTTCTTTTCCATTACAGTGATGTACCATAATCTAATCTCTGATATAGAGCTTTGAGGCTCCTCCTCAACAATCCCTTCCCTTCAACAATCCTGAATAAGTGGCAAGATAAACAACCCCAAACTCATGAAAGCAAAGGGTTTGACCATGCTTTCAAACCCTCCAAAAAACTTAACAACAAGCTGCTATAGTGGCTTTCTTCCTGCGGTCTATAGCAGAGATAAACCTCACAAAAATGCACAGAAAAATCAACTAAAGATACGTTGCCTTGCACAGAATTCCTATCCTCCAACTGTGGCTCTTATCCAACACAAAATCTGCACCCAAAACAGAGATACGCTGCCCAAGTAGACCTTCCATCCTCCATGCATTATGTCACAGACCTGGAGAGCTGGTAAAATTGCATCAAGGTAATATTGCAGAAATGAGAAATAATATGTCCACAGATATGACTTAGAGCATTTGTATTTAATCGGGACATTATCGACCAATCTTAGATTATAGAATTGGCCATGAGGAATAAGCTCCAGTTACTTGGATCAACCAACCAAAAAAAAACTTTACTGCTAAGATAATGAATAAATAAAAGTGTCCAAAAATTGAGTCACATCATACTGGTATTATGACTCTAAGAGTGATACTCATTTTAGGTATCTCCACAGGTCGGCTCTTTTAAACCATATATATATTCTTAGAACTGAAATGCTATGGTACTACATGAGTCTGCAAATACATAAGTCTGCAAAGCATATTTTAAAACAAAATGACTTCTTTTGTACCTTTGTTTGACTTGATCAAGGATATGCCTGAAGTAGGAACCTCGGCTTCTTTTCTTGGATGCATAAGCATTAAGGCATGCATTTGAAAGATACAAATGCCATGAGTTTGAGAGGGACTCAACTCCTTTTGTAACTTCACTATGAGGCACCAAACAAGGCCTTAGGAGGGCTTTCAATCAATTTGAATTCTTTATTAGAAGGGCAACATAAGATCGGTCACCCACAGATGTATATGATGCTTGGATCCCATAGGTGGTACATAATTCAAATTGCTTGAAAAATGAGCCCTAAACAGAGATGGGTCTGATAATAACCTTGACCCTGCCACCTGTGTCCAGCCTTATATGTCGTCCTATTTTAGAGGAGAAGATGAGCCCTTCAATGTGTCGAATGAGGGAGAAATCACCCCTTTATATACTAATCAGTGGAGTCGAAAGGACGTGAATTTTGAGCTTCTTGAGCCAACTTATAAGGGAGGCTGACCTTGGTTGCCAATTTTAACAAAAATCCATCATGCATTGTAGTTGAACTTCTGACTCAATCACCTTTTATTGCTCATGAAAGCTTATGTTAAAGTTAGGCATTAATGAGTCTTATTGTTGCCTAGATATTGTAAGCAAATAAATAATTTAATTATATTGTATTTTTATATATCAATTATACTTGGACATATTCACTCAACAATTAGCATACTCGCGTGAGCTTCAACTGAGGGCCATAGACGGGATCCGATTGGATGAAATCCTCCACATCCACATTGGTCCACTTGGGCAGAGGTTTGTCCCTGCCAAGGATATGCTTATACTTGTTCAAATACAAAACCTCTCCTTCCAAAATTCCTTCTTCACCCCCAGAATGACGATTCCTGTTTTGATGAAGTGTTCTCTCCCCCCCTTTTTCTCCAACCTCCTAGTGATCGTGTTATCTTGCGGACTATTTGAATAGTTCAAGGCTTGTCAAGTTTTATCATTGTTTGAAGGACTAACCAAATAGAACTGTAGGTTCGTGCTTCCACAAGGACACACCCAAGATTGTAGATCCGAGGGAAGTGTAACCACAAGTCAGCAAACAGGTGGCCAATCCACGTTTCTATGAGCCTCCACGAGATTGTTGTACTCCGAGCTTCTTGTCCAATAGGTTCGAGCTCTTTTTATTCTCTCTGGATCTGAGTTATGCACTTCAAGAGGATTCGAGCTCCATAGAAGTGTGAATTATGCCACCACACATCCAAGGAAGAGGCCGTATTACTCCAAACGTGACCTTATGCCTCAATCTCATATATGCATACGCTGCAGAGGATCGATGTCACATATATACATCACATTGCAAGGATATGGCACAATGTCGAGACCAATTATTAATGCGAAGACAATTTTTGAATGAATCTTAAATGGATAAACCCACAACAGAAATCACTTATCACTGAACATAATCTGCACATCCAAATCTACTTGTCAAATTACAACAACATTATTACGAGTATGTTCTTGAAACAAGTTAGAAGATTTTCATTCTGTTGAAACATTTATTTAATAAAGAGATTGTGGGTTTCTATGGTCTGAGACTGTCAGACATCTTTGTTTCAAAAATCGAACTACCACCACCTTGATTTTTCCTGAGTTGTGCTCCTCGCTTATTTATCCTCTGCGTATGTATTTTTCTGATGTTGTTTAACAACTATAGGGGTATGTGGAGACCACTGAGGTTTTTGTTTCCATATTGACTTCAACACATCATTTATATATATACATATGTTTGGGAGCCGACAGTCATATTTTTAGTAGCCGACATATCTTTAGTATATTATTTAAAAACAATATTTGTCTGCCATGTGATGTATGCATTACATCTATCTACATGGATCATATAATACCTTCTCTACCATGCAAGTGTTGTATCACATGAGTGATGTATTAAACTATGCTGCCAGCGTTATGTATCCATGTATGTTCATAGGGAATATGTATGCCATGTTTGTCTGCCATTAGTCAAAGTTAGTTCATTGTTGTTAGTAGGGAATTTTTATGTTGTTTCAAAACATATTTGGAACCAAGGATTATGTTGATTAAATATGTATGGTAGTGTGTATCGTAGCATAAGGTAATGTTTGGTAGTGTAAATGTATGGTAGCATAAGGTAATGTATGGTAGTGTAAATGTATGGTTAGGGTTTTAGGGATTTTAGAGGAAGGTTTAGAATTTAGGATTTTATAAGATAGGGCTTTTAAGGTTTTATGTGTTTAGGATTTACGGTTTGTGCAACAACATTGGTATTAGTATAGATTTAGGGTTTTCATTATCTTCAACAAGGACATCATTCTATTGACATTAATTAAAACCATAGACCAACAATATCCCCCTTTGTAATTTATGGCAATATTCTTTCCCTTCAACATTCTCTCCCCTTTTGACATCAATGGAAAATGGGTTGCCCAAGTGCTCCCACAATCAAGCTGCTTCCTTTATCATATTTTCTTCATCAATAATAATTATTCATAGGTAGATACATTGCTCTCGTTTTTATGGTGCTCTTCAATTAAATTTACCCCCCTAAGCCTTTGCATATATTCATGTGAATAGTCAATCGACTCCCCCTGTCTACATAACCTCCGCTAGCTCTTCTTTTTTCCTTCGACAAGAAATATTGCATCCTTGTGATCAAGTGGAAGACATATTCAACACTGGTAGATGGGGTGCATAAAAAATCATTTTTCTTTAATGTAGATGATC
This sequence comes from Pinus albicaulis, assembly GCA_034641835.2. Classification (NCBI taxonomy): domain Eukaryota; kingdom Viridiplantae; phylum Streptophyta; class Pinopsida; order Pinales; family Pinaceae; genus Pinus; species Pinus albicaulis. The sequence goes on along the minus strand of CM076570.1, from coordinate 1,192,883,853 downwards.
TTTATATAATTTCCATGTGTGATCCATCAACGATTTCATAAGACTCTTCACAGATTGTTTCTGCAAGAATAGTCACAAGTTACCAGCCCCCCGTAATAGTATGCATGGTCTCCTTTTTGGCATAGTATCATCTTAAAACACTTGGAATATCAAGGATGAATTCATCAAGTCAACAACATGAGTTGTTGGCTGTAGTGTTCAAGAGACTTTCATATTCAACTTGCTTCCTTCTCCATACTTGTGTAACTTTCTTCTCTGGTTTGTTTGTCATGGTTTTAGCTTGTTTAGGAATCCAAGTCAAGTTACAATCACATGCCATATGTCCAATGCTATGGAAATTGAAGCACTCTATCTTGTTCATGAATAAGAAATCATGACTTCTTGCAAAATTGCTTATAGGAGATTGATAGGGACCATTATATTTGTCTTTGTGATATGCCCTACAATATTTTTCCATGTGCCCAAAGTTTGTACAAGAATAACAACATCCAAGAAATATAATTTCGTACCTGGGAGATGAAGAGTTCCTTGAAGTACTTCTGAAGTATTTTTACTTTGGAATTATTTGATGATATTCATTGCCTTTTGTATTCTTGACACCATATGTAAGTCTCCTTGGAGTAGGGTTTATTTTAATGTCATCTTGACTCTTACCTTTTCTGGAACTAGGAGTATCATTTCTTCTTGGCTTCTTCACATCCTTGTTTTTTGAAGCATTATCATCCTTGCTTGAGGATTCATTTGCATAGACAAGCCTTGATTTATCAAGGGGGGACCTTTGATGACTTAGGATGTCATCTAGAGTTTGAGAGCTTTTCAAGTTCTTATTCAACAAGTCAACTTCCTTTTTAAGAGAGACAATTTCTCCTTTCAACTTTTCACAATCTTCATCTTTCATAACTAGTTGCTTCTTCATTTCTTCCATCATCCTTGTTGCTTCATGTGCTTCATTTTTAAGGGATATGATATTTGATTTCATTATGAAGACTTCTTCATTCTTATTTGATATATTTCTCTCCATTTATTCTTTTATTCTTGTAGCTTCACTTGTTTCAGCCTTGAAAATATTGATGTCTGATTTTAGTTTGAAGATTTCTTCATCCTTTTCTTCTAGTTGGAAGATCATGGTGTTTCTCTCATTTTCTGGTTCATCAACTTGTCCTTCTATGAATGCAAAAGTTTCCATCACCTTTTCGGCTCCTTGTGCTTTTTTCCTTGCTTCTTCTAGTTGAGATCTAAGAGACGAGACCTCTTCCTTGTATTGACCAATCTCTGCTTCAAGATTGTTCAAGCTCTTAAGTCTTTGTTTAAGGTGGCTTGAAAACGTTTCTTCCCTTTTTTCTTTGCCTTATCCAATTGATTTGTCATAGATATAAATTCTTCATGATGCTTTCTTTTGTTTTGATGAAATTCCTCCTTAATTTTAGCGAGCTCTTCATCTCTTTCTTGAACTTGAAGCTTGACAAGGTCAACTTCCTTCATTGTCTTGTTTTGGTCACCAACTGGCGCTTTCTTCTTAAGTTCCCCATTTTCCTTTTTCAACCTGTTAATCTCTTCCATGGAAGCCATAAGTTTATTCGGGAGATCTTCTTCAAAGTATTCTTTGTTCTCTTCATCTTCTATTTCTTCTTTAGCCTTGTTTTCATCTCTCTTATCTTCAACTTCCTTGATGGATTTTTGACTTCTTTCTTTTTTTCCATCATCGTTTTGACTAGAGATCATTGTCAACGCTCCTTTTGAGTGAAGATCATGAATTTTGTCCCATATGACTTTTGTTGACGAACATTTTTCAAAATTGGCCTTCACAGAATTTGGTAACCCATTCAAAATTGCCTTCATTTCTCTTGTATTGCACTTCTTAGGAAGGAACTACTTAGTGGTGGCTGCCTCTCTGATAGTTCATGGTATTGATTGTTCATTAGTATATTGAAAAATTCATCGTCGAGGATTAATATTTCAATTTTATCAAGTGTCTCTTATTTCATATTCAACACAAGATGGAATTTACATGCACTCAATTCATTGGAGCAAGGCTTTCTGGCTTGCCTTGAATATTGAAAAAAAGTTACAAAAGCGATCCCTAAAGATGGAGCATCATTGACAATGATTTAAGCTCCTCTCATTGGATGTTTTCTAATCCCTCTTCTTCTGATCCTTCCCCTTGTCATCTTCATTTGTTTACAAGGCATGACAAAGATACCCATAAGTCTAAGTTTCAGCCCAAAAGCAATTGTAATGATAGTGGAAATGTTGCGAGAATATTGTTATTATCACTAATGGTCTGCCCGTTCTAATGAGGGATGTCTTAAGCAAAGAGTTCTCAACACATATTTCAGTGGCTGAGCAAAAGGAAGGATAAGGTTAAAATGATTAAATTCAACAACCCCAGTTACAAAAGCGGTTGTTGTGGACTTCCCAATCCATGGTGGGAATGCCTCTGCTACTAAGTACGATAATTCTAACAATTAAAAAAAATGGAAAACAATTCTAAGCCCATAATTAGTCTTAATCATGACTTACTACTTCACTTTAGACAAGGATGCTTTGTTTGTGCAAAATCGTTGCATTATAGTTAATGGTAGTGATAAAAATATTATTTCACAAGATCATGTGACTTTTCTTAATTTTCCTTCAAAATGTTAACCTTGGTCTAAAATTTTAGGGTTGGATGAAGGATAAGGAACCAATGCAAGTTATGAAGGTCCGTCAATTCACTTTTGCTATTGACCAATCTTTGATAGTATTAAGTATGATGGCACTTTTGTTGACTGCTGTGGTCTTATTACTTTGAAGGCTTTATCAACACGATTTCCATGCAAGCTATTATACATTGTCTTGAAACTTCCCTATTTTTGTAGAGAAGTTAGCTTCATGCTAGTGATTAATTCGAAACTATATTTTAGTGGAAAAATTCACTGTTTTTTGGTGGAATAGTTCATAATTTATTCTGATCTTTTTTTGCAAGTGTACTAGTCATGATGATAAATGTGTGGTTTACTTCAGAGGGTTCTCAATTATTTCTAGATACGCTTTTCATAATTTTCTTTGAATACTTCTCTAGTGCTTTACCTTCATATTTTATCCCCTACACAATTGCTTTTGAGGTCCATGTTTTTATGTTTATTGGATATTTCCGTGGAAATTTTTTCCCGAGGTCTGTAAGGTAAATACAAATGAAAAAAATGTTGTTTTACATATTCATATTTGTTGAATACATTCTTGCGTGATACTTGAATTTCATAAATCTAGATTTCTATTTTGTTATGTATATCAATATATAAGAACATGCCCATGGATTGTTCATATTTCTCAAATTGTGGCGTTGTTCCTTTCCTGTTGCATGTTCTTTTATATTGTTATGTTGTTATTCAAATTTCTAGTTGTGCTTTCTAGTTATTCTCCTATGTAGTACATGCTTTGTTAGATTATTCAAAAGTTATTCTTTTTGTCTTTTTATTATGTATATTGAACATATTATTTCTAGCAACTTTTGATCTTCCTATATTTTCTATTCCTTTGGTGTATCTTTTCACCTTTAGGGGCAATTGCTAGTTTAAAGTCTAATTCTTTAAAGGGTGCTAGCTCAATGGAAGAGCACCTGCTTTACAAGCAGGAGGTTGGTGGTTCGATTCCATCGTGCCCTGATATTCATAGGGAATAACAACGATTAGTTTTTGGTGATAGATGCTCTTTTGACCATCACCAATAAGCTTATAGTGACATTTTTCGACCGTCACCAAAATATGAAATGGTGACGGTCAATGAACGCCACCAAATATACGCATCAATAGTGACGACCATTAAAGGTCCATCACCATAAATCTTTGTTGTTGATATGAAATGGCGAGGGTCGTTGTTTGTCATTATAGTCATTATTCGTGATGGACCTTGATGTCACCAATGAGTTTATGGTGACGGTCAATGAACGTCGCCATATATATGCACCAATAGTGACGGCCATGAAAGGTCCATCACAAAAAATCGTCGTTGTTCATATGAAATGGTGACGGTCACTATCTGTCATTATAATCAATATTTTTGATGGACCTTGAATGTCACCACAACACATACTTTTGGTGACGTTCAGTTTTTTGGTGACAGAGGCTATTGTCCATCACCATTGCTCATATGAAATGGTGACGGTCATTATCCGTCACTATAAATCGTTATTGGTGACGAACCTTGAATGTCACCAAAACACCTATACTTTTGGTGACGCCACCTTTGGTGACGAAGGCTCTTTTTACCCTCACCAATGAGCTTATGGTGACCATTATCGCCCGTCACCAATGTCCTTTTTTCTTGTAGTGTACCCTGCTCTAAGTCCTGGGTATAGTTTTCAATTTTTTTTCTTCTTTTTGTTTATTTTATGAAAGGGCCAACTTTTCATCCTGAGGAGGGTAATTAAATATCCTAATTCAGGTCCTGAAATTTAATTTTCTTTTTATTTTATTTGATTTTCTATTTTGAACCAACTCTCTCGTCCCGGGGAAAAAGCTATCTGTCATGCTTTGGGTCCTAAGTGTTTTTGCTATTTTAATGAATGCTTCTCACCAATTGTATGAACAAAGATCTGAATAAGAGGGGAAAAGGAAGACCCCCAAAGAAAGGAAAGGATATGGGAAGGAAGACGTATATTCAGGAGATCATCAAAAAGGCTAAATCTGAAGCATCCTCTCGTGTTGTTGTTAGGGTAAGGGTTCAGACGAGGTTCGAAGCCTAGTTGCTTGAATATCTAGCTCCAACCACGGTACCAAAGGAAATTATTTTGATGGCAGAAGAAGCAATAAATAAATTATTGGTGGAGGAGAAATCCTTGTTGTCAGTAGAAGGGGAAGAAATAGCAAGAAGAGGGTCAAAAGGATTGGGCAATTCCAATTGGGAAGAAGAACCTCCAAAAGGGTTTTCATCACCACGAGACCAAGGGAGTGTTGTGAAGCCTCCCACAGTTGAATTAAGAAATTTCAATTTGGAAAGGGAGTTTCTGAAGGATTTTGTGTCACCAAAAGACCATCGGAGTGCGGTGATACCTACCACAGTTGAATCACCCCAAGTACTAGCTGTAGAACCAGTGGAAATCCCAGGTGAGTATTGAAGGATATTTATGGCACCTGCAAGTTCTTCTATTGATTTTCCAATTGGAAACATTATAGGTGATGCACCGATGAAGTCCATCCCTTTAACAACTCTACCTACTTTTCATGGGCTTTCTTCGGAAGACCTTGATACATTCCTCTTCGAATTTGACATTGTCTTTCAAGGGTATGATTATATCTCCGATGCTCAGAAACTAAAAATATTTCCTGCTACCCTAAAAGGGACAGCCCTATGATGGTTCATGGGTTTAGGAGGGAGAACTATTACCTCATGGGAAGGGATGAAAGAATCCATTTTGGAGAAATACCAAGATTACTGTAAATCCCGTGACATTAAGGAGGAAATCTTTAAGTTTGTACAGAAAGAGGATGAGAACATGGAAGAATGTGTGGAACGATTTAAATATATATTGTAGAGGTCAGGCCATAGTGACTTGGATAAGGATATTCTAAAGATCATTCTTCTGCGGGCGCTTAGGGAAGATTCCTTGCAACTTATGAACATAGTAGGAAAGGGGGATATTTCAAAAGAAGACTTCAACACAATTTGCAGATATTGCATTTAGTGTTCACGAGGGGCTAAAAGGAGTGGAAAAGGAATTTGGTCATTGAAGAATTCTGGTGGAGGGGTTACAAAGGTTGAAATTGGAAACCTACTAGATAATCTAAGGACTAATATCCTGAGCACATTATCTACCCAGATGGACACTCTGCAAGTGATCCGGATTTATGCAGGAATGCAACAGAATAAACACATAACCATAAATACAGAGATGCAGCGGAAATAACACTTCATTTCATTAATATCAAAGAACTGAAATTTGCTTACAGACAGAATGGAAATAAAACTAGCTAGGGCACTGGTAGCTATCTCTGAGAAGAGATGTGGCGGCTACAGGCCTCTGAACCGAGTTACAATGAGGCTCGAGGGCCTATTTATTATTGAGAAACAATGGAGAACCCTCAACATCCCAAAAACCTAACCCTAGGAGATGAAGCGCCAAAACTATGGGCCCCGTTTGGGTAAATTGGTGTTTCAACTTCCCGGGGACGTAACTTTGGCATACTATCTCCATTTGACGCACATGATACATCATTAGAAATCTCTATCCGAGGACTACAACTTTTGTGACAATTTGATGATCAAATCGCGACAAATTTCATACCCAAAAAACGTCGTTTAGGGCCTCAAAACGGCTCCAGAAGTTCAGGACCCGAAAAACTGCTAAAAATAGTAAGTTATGCCAAAACTGAAAAACTGAAAGAGACAATGGTGGGGGCCCAAGTGGAATAGGCGGGTGGCCACCAATATCCACCTGGATCAGCAAGAAAAACATAAACATATAGAGTTGGAGAAGACTATGGCTATATTCTACCCACAGTGCAAAAAGAAGCATCCCTTGAAAGAATTCCCATTAAACACAATGAAAGCCTGCATGATATGTGAACAGACTCATGCCCTTCCTTGCCCGGACTGAAGGCAGTTTTTCAAGGGGAAAGTGAAGAAAATGTGGTAGACCAACTGCACTTCATGGGGCTGAAAAATCCATGGTAACCTCGACCACCAGCTATGAATCCATGTATGTTTCAGGACCCATCCCAGTATTTTAATAATTTTAATATGGGTCCCCAGTTTTCACCATTTTCATCTATGTGGTCTCAATATCAATACCCCCTTGGAAACAATGGGTTCCCCAGACCAGTTCGAATCCTTCATGGAATCAGAACTGGAGTGGACCCTCTCCTACTGTGCAATTTCCTCAATCTATGCCTCAACAACAACTTCAGTTGCCCTCTAATGCACCTACTGGTAACCCAACCCTTCAACCCCAGCTTCCTATCCAGCCCAATTCGAATCCTAATAATAAATGGGTCCAAAAAACAGGTACTCTTAACCTTCCATCTTATAGCATTTGTACCACATGACTTAATGAGAGAAACTTATAATCTAGGTAGGTAGTAAATGCTCCTACTTCACCTATTATCATAGAATAGATTGACAGTGAAGTTACATAACCATAACAGAGGACAGTTGGGGATAACTGGAACAAAACATAACAAATCAAACACCTCCCCAATCTCTTCTTAATCAGGGTCATTCAAATTCTCCTCGATATCTTGAAAGACTGACCTTGAACAAACGAAACCCTCAAGTAGAGTTTGATTTCCTGGGGGAATTGCAAAATATTTTTGTCAAAATACCCCTGATACAGGCTATGAGGGACGTTCCTATATATTCAAAGAATCTCAAATAGTACTTCTCTAAGAAACCAGGGAAGAAACCTACGGATCCATTAACCATTCATGTGATGGGTAGACTATGCGAAATCATGTTAGGAAGGATCATTCCTGTGAAATATGGAGACCTTGGAAACCCAATTCTAACAGTACAAATCGATGGGGTTGAAATCACAAACTTAAGTTGGTAGATTTGGGAGTTGAAATAAACATTATTACCTCTGAAAAAATTAATACATTAGGACTCGGAAACATTAAGACAACCCCTACTATCCTAGAACTAGTAGAAAGGTCTATAATTAAATCGGTAGGGAAATTGGATGATGTGACCATTTCGGTCAATTTGTGGCATTACCCTGTGGACCTCCTTGTATTAAAAACTCAATCTTCAGTTGGTGGTCATCCATTGATCCTGGGAAGACCTTAGCTCGCAACTGCAGACACCTACATAGGGTGCCGATCTAGGCATATCATCATATCAATTGGGATAGTTACAAAGAATCTTACCCTCTACCCTCCTCCGGAACCTAGCCCATCGGAAAAATTATTAACCAGTCAGAAACCTCTACCAATAGAAGAGCCTAAACCTGAAAATGAAGAAGTCAGACCAATCCTCACTATTGGGTAGGCCCTTCAATTCAAAATAGAAACTGAGGACGATGCCATCAAAACTTTTATTAATGATTCTATTTTTGTTTCCAATTCAACTTGTCAAATTTTAGAATCTGCTATGAGTTGTGAAACATAGGAAAACATTGAACCATAAGATGAAATTGAAGACATTCCTGTTACCTCATCCCATGACAGTATTCCAACTAATATTGAACCAGGGAAAACACTCAAAATCAACCCTAATCTATTTGAATCCTAGACAAAATAGCTCTTAAATGTCTTTCAAGATCATCAGGAAGCTTTTTCCTAGGATTATACTAACATGAAGGGGATCCCTGCTAATTTATGTACTCATCTATTTATATTAAAGAAGATTTCCACCCTGTAAGACAACCCCAATGGAGAATGAATCCTGCTCTAAAGAACATTGTCAAAGAAGAATTACAAAAATTATTGGATGTAGGTTTCATTTACCCCACCTCAGATAACCAATGGGTATCCCCAGTATTTATTGTTCCTAAAAAGAATGGTAAGTGGTGGATATATGTATGTTACAGGGAGCTAAACAAGGCAACTCAAAAAGACCATTTCCCTTTGCCATTCATTGACCAAGTCCTGGACACCTTGGTTGGGAAGAAGTTCTTTTCCTTCCTAGATGGATTCAGTGGATATAACCAGATCTACATAGCCCCATAAGACCAGGATAAAAAAACTTTCACATACCCATGGAGGACCTTTTCATACAGGGTACCCCCATTTGGCCTGTGTAATGCTCCTGCTACCTTCTAGAGGGAAATTCTGGGAATATTTTCTGATTTGGTCGATGATAGTGTTGAAATATATATGGATGATTTTACTCCATATGGAAACTCATTTGAAGAGGGATTGGAAAATATGGAGAAAGTACTCAAAAGATGTAAGTAGACCCATGTATCTTTGAGTAGAGTTAAATGCCATATGATCAGGGAAGAAGGGATAGTATTGGGAAATTTGCTCTAAGCTGTCAGAATTTGAGTTGATCCAGCCAAATTAGAGGTAATATTACACTTCCTGGTACTAAAGACACCCACATAGGTATGTAGCTTTATTGTTTGTGCTGGTTATTACAGGTGCTTTATAGAAATTTTTTCTAAGATAGCACACCTACTTTTTCAATTACTAACAAAAGATGCAGAATTTTTGTGGACTGAAGACTGTGAAGTAGCTTTCACCAAAATTAAGGGACTGATTTGCAAAGCTCCAATTCTTTGAGGAACTAATTGGGCATTACCATTCTACATACATGCTGATGCTTCTCAAACAGAATTAGGAGTTGTTTTAGGACAAGGGGTAGTCAAAACACCGTATGCAATTTATTATGTCAGCAAGAATTTAATTCCTGCTAAACTAAATTACATGGTGATAGAAAAATAATTCCTGGCTGTCATTTATGCTATCAACAAGTTCCGGCATTACATCACTGGGTATCCTAATTTTGTACAGAATGATCATGTAGCAATCAGGTATTTGATGAATAAATCTATCACTCCTGGCTGTATTACAAGATGGTTGCTATTGCTTCAATTATTTGATATCACAATAATAGACAAACCAAGAAAAGATAATGTAGTTGCTGATTTCCTATCTAGAATGGATAACAATGATGAATGCACACCTATAGAAGATAGTTTTCCCGATGAGCATATTTTTGCAGTTTCTACTGAACCTCCGTGTTATGTAGATATTTCTAGCTATCTTGCTATAGGGAAAGTTCCTCATCAATTTTCATATAGGGAACAATGAAAAATTATTCTTCACAGTGGCCGATAGTCTTGGATGGTAGGGTACCTTTTTCATACAGGAGCTGATAAGCAGATTCGGCGATGTGTATCTGAGGATGATTTTATGAAGTAATGAAGGCTTTCCATGATGGCCCTTGTGGAGGGAATTTTTCATACAAAAGAACAAGCCATAAGGTGCTACAAATGGGATATTACTAGCCTTCTATCTTTTGGGATGCGCAAAATTATGTCAGGAGGTGTGATAGTTGATAGCATATGGGGTAGCACGGTCGAGCTGATGAAATGCATTTATAGGCACAGGTAGTCCTTGAACCTTTTGATAAATGGGCTATTGAATTTTTTGGGCCCTTCAACCCACCCTCCCAGCAAAAAGTTCACATTCTGGTCTATACTGATTCTGTTATTAAGTGGGTAGAAGCCAAGGCTATTGTAAAAGCAACATAGTAGGTGGTCTCAGATTTTCTATTTGAGGAAATTTTTTCTCGTTATGGTACTCCAAGAGAGATTAATTTAGATGGAGGAGCACAATTTACATCACACATGATAGAAAATATTTTGCAGAAATATGGAGTCAAACATAGGGTGACATCTCCATACCATCCCCAGGCGAATGGACAAGTAGAAAGCACAAAAAATACATTGGAAAATATCTTGACAAAAACTATGTGATACCATCATCGAGATTGGACTCAGAAGTTTCCTTAAGCTCTCTGGGCGTATAGAACAACATGGCAGAAAACAATTAGGTTTTCATCATTTGAGCTAGTTTATGGGAAATCCCCATTGTTTCCAATAGAGTTTGAAATCGCTACACTCAGAACAGCTCTTGAAGTTGGTTTGGATCTTTCAGATGCCCAAAAACATCCACTGGCCCAACTCAATGAACTAGATGAAATTTGCTCAATGGCTTTCCATAGAACTACTGCTATTTAGCATTAGAGAATGAAATGACACGATAAGTTTATCAATAACAAGGTGTTTCAGAGGGGAGATTGGGCATTACTCTATGACTCCCGCTTTAAGTATTTTAAGGGAAAGCTTTGCACTCACTGGATGGGACCTTACGAGGTGGACGCTGTATTTGATAATGGAATAGTCAAGCTTGTCACAATTGACGATACATGTGCTTCATTCATAGAAAATGGACATCGCCTGAGATTATACCACCGCCCAACCTCTAAGGATGATTTTATCAAACACCTCTCTGAGAAATATGGTTTCAAGGTTATCAATACAAAGAACTTTCCCTATGCTTCCTCGTTGTGTGTGTGTGTGTGTGTGTGTGTGTGTGTGTGTGTGTGTCTATATATATATATATATATATATATATATATATAAAGAATAAAGAATAAAGAATTATACTGTTACTATTTATCTTGTTGTCTTTTTGCAAGAGTTACTATTAAGGAGTAATGCTTTCAATTTTTCTAAGTATCGATCGCTGCTACTCATGATGTTGTTACTCAGTTGCTTCTACTCATTTTCTGCTACTCATGATGCTGATCCTTGGTTGCTGCTACTCATGATGTTGTTACTTGATTGGTGCTACTCATGATTCTGTTACTCGGTTGTTGCTACTCATAATGCTGTTACTCGATTGCTGCTACCCATGATGATGTTACTCGATTTCTACTACTAATGATGCTACTAATTGGTTGATGCTACTCATGATGTTTTCACTCGGTTTCTATTACTCTGGATGTTGTTACTCACACTAATCTTACTCCAAATGTTGTTACTCGCACTGTTGTTACTCTGGATGATGCTACTCGCACTGTTGTTACTCCGGATGCTGCTACTCGCATTTCTATTACTCCAGATGCTGCTACTCAAACTGTTTTTACTCTAGATGTTGTTACTTGCACTATTGTTACTCCAGATGCTGCTACTCATACTGTTGTTACTCCAAATATTGTTACTCTGGATGCTGCTACTCGTATTGCTGTTACTCCAACCGAATCATTACTGCGTCGTCATCCTACCAACCATCACTTTGTCCAGGTAGGCCACTAGGTACGCCTCCACATGAATTTTACTGATTTAATTAGATATCCCATGTGAATACATTAATGTCGCGGACGATAAATTTTAAAGTTGGGCCGAGTGCCGTCATAATTTAATGATGGCGTAATGATGATTTTGTAAGTCATTATTGCTATTTTGTGTGTGGTACACCCTACGATCCTTATCAATACTTCGTATAATAATTAATACACATTGGGATATGTAACACGTCCTTTCCATTCATATGAAATAATTACCATTCTGTTCATTACACTTACCATATTTTTTTCATGATTTTCCTTGGTTTTCGAGAATTACTATCTGTATTTACCGTTACTACCATTCATTTTCAACATGCTGTTTTTCCAAATTTGGTATCCACTATTCTGTCCAACGGTCTGATGTTCCAAGAGTGTATTTACAGTCCCCACAATATGGGCACACTGGCTGTGTGGAATGAACCTGAAAATATAGCTTCGATCCGTAGTAATCCAAAGGTATGGAAAATATTTGTCAATGCAGGATGGGATACCTATTTCGAAATATTGCAGGGGTTTGACAGGGAAATCACAATGGAGATTGCGCTTAATTTGGATGAGAATGGCTCACGGGTCAAAGGATTAGAAATTCCTGTCACAGAAGAGATAATTGCAGAAGTTAGCTGGCTGAGACAGCAAGGGCAGCAATGGTTTGCTCAAAGATTTTCTCTCCTAGAGTTTCCCGAATTATTCTTGCAGGTAGGAGAAAGCGTCATTCAATTGGGAAGAGGATATGAGCACAAGTTTGTGCCGTATCCATGGAATGAAGTTGCAGGTTTTGTAATGAAATACATAAATTGTGAAGGCTGGGCCACAACTCTATTTAAATATCATTTTAAAATTATAACTCACCTTCGATTTCCACAGGCTCAGGTGCATTCCTTAAACATGCCCTTCTTTCTATTAAAACAATTGCAGCACATAGCACAGGTCGCTCGGCGTTCATGCCGGATGACGACAGTGCTCTCCAACCATGGATTGGTGCATTTACTGGTCATGCATGCAATACAAAAATTTCGAGTCTCCTGGGTAGAACTATGTGGATCCTTAGAAGAAGAGATAGTAGCCGTTATTGCTGCTAGAGAAGAGGAACCAGTATCTCTGGCTGGTTTAGCAGAAGAAGAACATTCAAAGGAAGTTTATCAAGAGGAACCTGAAGAAATTGAAATGGAGGTTGATCAGGAGGAACTCGAAGAAGTGGAAATGGAGGTTGATCAGGAAGAACCTGAAGAAATCAGAGTAGAGGAGATAATTGGCGACATAGTTGAGGCTACCACACAAGAACCAACCTCGCCTGAGGAGCCCACAGATGAAGGAACTATGGATAGAGTGCATGAAGTCGAGACTCTCATATAGTCGTCAGATTTTTTCAATGAAGAATAGGGAAGTGGAATTTCAGACAAAGGGATGGCAAGTGATGTTGTTTTGTAGGAAACAACATAAACTTCCCAAGGAGATATGGATATTGAAACAAGTGGGGGTGTTACACAAGAACCACCCCCAATTTAGCTAGAACAGGGAAACAGGGAAGCACTCCATGAAGAACAGAAAGATAAAAGATAAATAACTAGCAAGGTTGATATTGTCCCACAAGAACCAGTATAGACCTCAGAAGAAGAAGTAATGCACAAAGGGCAGGAGGATAGAAGGGAAACAACCCTTGGAATCGACGCTGTGCCACAAGAACTAGCGTCGACTGAGACTGAAGTAATAGTGCATGAAAATCTGGCCCAATTTTGAAACAAGGATGATGAAGCTATTCCTTGCTCTCCATTCCAGTTCATGATTCCTAGAGGGGTGAGGGGATTTCTCTCTCCCCAACGATTAATGGAGGAAATTGTTGTTCCACCTGTGCTTAATTTCATCAATCTAGGAAAGGACATGGCCAATATTGGCCCAAAAATTGTTGAATCTTAGTTGGAGCACTCAGAGGCTCACAAAGAAGATGGGATTCCTGTGGAAACACTGGAACATAGAGTGGTCGATGGAAATGTTGACTAGATGGCAGGATTCCTTGAAGTAAATGTAGAGGAATATGCCCCTGAAGATAGGGAGCCCAGCCAAAAGCACCTAACAGAAGAACTTGCTGATAATATCGGCATCATTCCACCACCTCCTGAGCTAGTTATAGGCCCAGAAAATGAATTTCTTGTCAAACAGGAATGGATTGAATAGTGTGAGAAGAGAAGGTTACCTCTCAATAAAAGGTACCAGTTGCAGTTCAATGAAACCATGAGATTGAAGAGGGAGGTTCAGGAATTGAAGAGACAATTTTCCCGATTGAAAAAGAAAGTAAAAGTCTACAAATGGAGGGTAGTAAAGCTAAAAATTTAAGTCTCCTCCATAGCTACACAGACTAGTCTGATTGAACAGTTGTTTGAAGGTCGAGAACTTTTCTTGGTCGCCGAGATCCAGAGGTGGTAGTCTCCTATGAATGGACATAAGAAAGAGACAATGCAGGTTTGAGAACAAGTTGTTGGGATCGTTACAGGATACATAGACTAGTTATATAGGGCGCGACTAAGGCAAGGTAAACAAAAGGCCAGAATAGAAGAATTGGAAGAACAAGTGCAGCTGCTGCAATCAGATAAGGGGAAGATGTTCTCCTTGGCACAACAGGTAATGTCCTGCAGACCTCCTGCACATAGCTATGCCTTATTCCTTCATGGAAAATTTATTTTCTTCTTGAAAGTATATATAAGGAGATTTGGCATGAGCTTGAGGACCCCATTCAATTCCTCTGTATCCTAAAAATTCATGATATTATAGGACAACACTTAATGTGAGAGCTCTACATGCATGGTTACTTTTTGAGGCATGATCGGTCTTTTAACCCCATTCCATTTGTGGGGGACATTAATTTAGGAGCTTTTTCCTCCTACACCATCAATCAGATTAAATGGAGAAAGGCCTATGATATGTTTGAGGAGAACCAAGTCATAAGGCCGTTAATGATGAGGAAGGAGCATGGCCAGTCAGAAAATATTTATAACAAGCATTTTACCTTCTTACAGATTGAAGGGCACAGAGAACACATGTTGACAACCCAGAAATGGTGTGCTGACCTCTGTGTCAGATAGATTACAATGTTCTATAAGGAAGTGCTGGACAATTGTCAGAGGAGGTGGATGTTGTCATCCTCAGCTGTCAGAGGACGAGAACCATTTGGAGCACCTAAATTTGCACGGGCTCTAGAGAGGATGCCAAGTTTTGTAGCATGTATTCAGACCTTTGGGGTTAGATGGATGGGGCTGAGGTTTCAGTTTCCCCTTATTTGGTTTCCAGCTAAGCAATATACTCCTACATACAATGTTGAACCAAACTGGTGGAAGGATTTTGTTCTGATGGAAGGTTATAAACCCCCTGGGACAGAAATGGCCAAAGAATATGATCTCACACAACTTCATTCCAGTCACAGTCAGTCCAACCCAAATATGAGGAGACGACGAGCTACATGAGGACATGTAGATAGACCAGTTGGGGGGAGATGTTGGGTACCAGATTTATATACTTTTCTCTCCCATTTTCGCCCACCTTTCTATCTCTTTGTATCATTACTATTCTTAAACACACGAGGTAAAACCATTTCTTTTATCTTACATGGGATATTTGATAATTGAAGTAATAGTCAAGGAGGTTTTACCTTTTACAAATGTTAACTCTGATATTTTTACAGCTTTGGAAAAAGTGGGAAGATTACATCTATGAGTCATGGAGCAGCTCCTAATTTCCAGTGCTATCTTCACTTGCTGCTACAGCGCAACAGACTCCGTTTAACACGAGCGTTATTTCAAGCTTTTTCATGGTTTCATTTTTGGAAACTAAGTTGTTGTTGTAACAAATTGTATAATTGTATATATGTAGTTGTTAGAGGAAATCTGCGATTTCCTGAATAGTTGTATAAAGAGGGCCCGCGGGCTGTGAATCGAGGTTAAGTAGAGAATATACAGATTTTATAACAGAGTATTTTGCAATTAATTGAATGCACAACACTTTGTTGTTTTATCTATAAATTGTGAGTTTTCTGCGGCCCTGATCAGAGAGTTGGGACCACTCTTTTGATCAGGTGTTGCGTTATCTTTCTTTCTGTTGATTTCATGTTTTAGTTTGGTTTTGTCACTGTTGTTCTAGTATAATCTTTTGATTGCTGTGAATTCATTTTTAATTCTGCAATCCAATTTGTTGTTACAGTAGTCTGTGTGTTCATTGATTTAAGCCCATGATCTAATAGCAGGTTGTGTGACTGCTCTTGCATATACTGTACGCATTAGTCTTGAAATAACTAACGCCCTCTAGTTGATAATTTATGTGGAAAAAGGGTTTGAATATTGTTCACATATGGACACCAACATAAAAATTATCTAATAAAACAGAATTTTGATGAAAACATTCGGAGTTTGGAAGAGGAAGTGATGGAGTGCAAGGTGGAGGTAGTGAAGTTGCATTTTCCTGTACATTCAGTCAACCTTGAAATCATCAAATGCATAGATTCAATTCATTGAAAAAAAGAAACAACTATAAGTGGAAAAGATGAGTTGAATTTTAATGCTATCTAATATGATCTAGTTAAAAAACCAACTCCCAAGCTACAACAAGCATATGCAGAACAAAATAACTAACACAAATACATTTTCAAGTAATAATAAGCACAATGTCTTTGGTTTTTGATTGGTGGTCCTTCTACTCATGATCCCATGGGATAGATGAGGTATAGGTTGCAATCACAAAATTTAATGGAGTATTCTTCTACTGAGATGAAAGAAACTAAAAAAAACTCTGAAACTAAGATAAAGATAGGAGGGGGGGGAATTCCCCCACATATTCTACATTATTTGATCTAGCAATCTGTATCCATTCGTAGGTCCTTCCCATTTCATTCTATATCTCATAAAGAAGTGGGATTATGATATTTTCAGGGATGGTTCTCCCTCCTTCAACAAATTTATAATAGGACTCCAAGCTAGGTTGTACACTAGGCTCTTGTAGCTCTAAGGAGTTTTTTTCTAATGTTTTTGGGGAGGCTATTGCCTCATGTAGCTCACCTTCCTTATATTTTTCCTTCTATGGCACACCTTTTCCCTCTTGTGGCACCTCCTACGCTTCTAATTACACATTATGCCCCTTTAATTCCACATCCTTCCCCTTTAATTCCACATTCCCCCCCTCCTGTAGCATGCTCTATCCCTCCTATAGATTCCCTTTCTCTTCTTGATGGAGGTATGTTGGTGTCTTTGGTTGCTTGAAGGAGGTTTATCTAGTGGTAAATCTCCTCACATATGTTATAGGAGTCTTTGTTTTGGGCTTTGGTGAGGTGGCCTCTTCAATTTTTCCGTCAGTTATTCGTACCTCCTCCTTCTCTCTTCGGGACTCCTCAATTGTGATGGGGACTTTTGTGGGAGTTTGTGGTCTCCCTTGCTTGATCTTAGTGCTTTTCATGGTCTTGAATTATAGAGAATTTTTAGTTGGTATCTCTCTTTTGGGTTTAACTAAAGTGCTTAAGGTAGCCAAATTTGTAGCTATCTCAATTTTAGTGTTCCCTAGAGACAAACTTGTTTGTTGTGGGGATATCGTTTTTTCCTTGGGCTCAATATTCATCTTAAGACTCAATGTCTCCTTTCCTTGTGCTTCCCTTTCTTCCTTTTCATATTTTTCTCCTTTTACCTATACCTCTGCTTATTATGTTTTCCTTTCTGTTTCTTCTAGTTTTGTTCTTATATTCCCCCCCTCTTGTGTTTTTACCTCTATACCACCAATGCTAGAGACGGGTGTCTCTCGAGGAGTAATTTTTTGGGTCCCTATGAAGGTTTCTTTGTCCATGTCTATGAAATTTGACCACAAGACAAGGATTATCAATTTTTTCAAGGCATCCACCACTACCAGTTGGTAAGTCCATGGTGGGTTAGGTGTTGGTGTTTTCCCTCTCTTACTTTTTGACTCATTTCCCTGATGGACTGAAGGATGAAGTATGCACACTAGGTCTCTAAGCAAGAGGAAATTATACCTTAAATATGAGTTCATGAAGAAACCTAAAGTGGTAGGAATATACCACACTCATTCTTACTTCACAAGAGATGTATTTTAGAATATGATAAGCCACCTCATCCCATGGATAAGGTATGTTTTCTCTCCTAACTCCATTTTTTTTCGTCAATTGGCTTCTTTTTGGCAATGAAAATTTTCTTATAAGCAGTGACACTGGTGGCTTTATCTGCTCCATTTTATGCGTAAAGGTGGGGTGGTTACTCTACTAATTTTCTCAAGAATTAGAGATATAACTAATCCCCTCACAACAATGGTGGCAATGTCCTCTATTTGTGAATTCAAAGCCATGGAAAAATAAAGGGAAAGGTCATCATCATATCCCTTTAGTAGCTCCAAAAATCCCAACCAATGGTGTCTTCAAAAAATGTTGACCATAGGAGTGTGTAGGTGGATTCTAATGGTATCTGAGGGCTCTCTTCTCTTAAACCCTCCTCTCATATTCTCTTTATGTCCTTACTTCAGTGAGGGAGAGATATTTCCTTTATGGCTTCAATTTCTAGTTTAATGGTAGTAGTGGGCCAAAAATCCCTTATTACTCCAATTACTTATGCTTCAACCACTATTTTCTTCAGACAAAGCTTTTAATTGCACAATTATACTACCAATTTATGTAAAAATTTAAGAGAATTTTCATGCAATTTTGATGGATGTATGAGGGAGATGGTGAAAATTACTTCTTTTACAAGTTTTATGAGATGAAGATGGAAATTTTTTATTCAATTAGAACCTTTGTTTCTCATTTCCACCCTCTCTGCCTTCCTGTAGCATGGTCTTGGCCTTCCTATAGAAATTAGAGTGCTTCATGTAGCACCTTTTTGTAGCAATAACAGGTTGAGGTTTGAAGCTTCTATGTGGCACACCAAGCGCATCATCTCTCTAATTGTTCTTGAAATTAGAGAATATGCAAAGGAAGTCAAACCCAAGTACATAATATGCTATTTTGAGTAGGGGCTGGGAGCTTTATGATGATCTATCATTCACACAAGGTTTCCTCTTTTGGACTATTGTCCCCAATCTTAGTGATTTTTTCTCTTTTACTCGTAATCACCACCCATTATTGGTGATCCCAATTCGGTTGATGTGACATCTCCATGTTACATGAGTTATTACCATCAATTTTACTTAACTAGCTCAGGGTGGCCAAGCTAATTGGCCACGTCGAACTTATTTAAACATCTCCTCTCGAAATTCATTGATTTTAGTCATTTACACATAGGGATAGAGCTACCATACTTGAGCCTACCTCATGGTCTATTTGCTACAAGGACTTGCATGTTGGAGCTGGACCATTGTATTGACAGCAAGGGAGTTTGACTTGTTGGCTTATTTCCTTGTGTATTTCTTCATTTTCTTCGTGATGCTTGACTGTGGTGTTTGTTGTGTGTTTGCAGGTACTTTGTGCATGTCCATGTTGCTACGATTGTTGGAGAGTCTTACAGGGAGTGTCATGAGTCCTCCAAAGTTATTTTACAAGGTCCCAACATCTCCTTTGATGGGGAATAAAACAATGTCATCCTCTTTGTGGTGACTGCACATGTTTTCTAGAGGAGGATGTTCTCTTCCTGTAGCAGCCCATTAATTTTACCCTTGGGTCTTAAATATGCATAGAGTGATGAGGGAAAGTGTGATGAGAGCTGAGGATAGTACTAGGACTAGGGGGGTGCAATGTAGGCTTGAAGAAATGAAGATGAAGACCTTTTTGGTTTTGTAAAAAAAAAAATTAATAGGTAGGATAGAGTGGAGAGTTTGAGTGAATTTATTTGTGAAGTGATATGAATGAGTGATGGATGGATGGAAGACAAGGATGAGGGAGAATTATTCATAATTATTCTAGGTCATAAGGATTCGATTGGACTGTTCTTACCCTCGGATCTCTCTCTTGTATATTTTTTTAACCCTCACGTAGCACCAAAGGAGCATTACAGGATCCTCCTATATCAACACAAAGAGGAGGTGAAAATTAAGTTTTGAGCTAATGGGATGGTGGAGAGAGATGAATATATGAGTGGAGATGATGGAGATGGAGTGAATGGATGGAGGAGTGAAGAAAATTTTGAAAACTTCTTTCACATGTAGCCATAATATGCCACTTTGCATAATCACGAAAAATAACAAAAAGGTGAACAGTCGTGGCATCATCTTGTGTTGTTCCTATTTTTTTTTTTTTATAGGGACAAGTATGTTGCCTCTGAGGAGGTTTTCAAACCACTTGCCTTCCCTAGGCACCTTAGAGGAGGTTTTCACCTAGGGATCTTCATTATTTTTCTTCTTCTCTTCGTTTTGGTCCATGACTGCCTCAGGGAGGTTTTCAGCCCTAGAGTTGGCCTTGGATGCCTCATATAGGTTTTCATCCAGGCCTCTTTATTTATTTTTAAATTTTTTTCTTTTCCTAGGAGAGTTGCGAACTGGAAGCCTTGGAACTCCCAATAACATTGACTTCTCTATTGATTTTACTGATGAATTATGCCTTAGACATAGGCCTCCTATATAACTTTAGTCTATAACCATTGAGAATTAGAGGGATCCCTTCCTCATCAGTGGTTATAATATGGAAAAATCCATTGTCATGAAATTTCTTTATAAGTTATGGGCCTAACCACCTTGTCATTAATTTTCCTTAAAAATTCTAAACCTAGAGTCATAGAGTAAGGCTTAATCCCCTTCTTGAAATTTTTTTTTTCTTGATATGTTTTTCATGCCATACCTTCCTCTACATTTGTATAACTTCAGTGTGTAAGAGGGCTTGCATTGTGAGCTCATCCAATGCATTTAGTTGGATCAACAGTTGTGCACTTGTGATATCTAAGTCCAATTTGGCTTCCATTATCATACTCAAACTCAATATATAGGAGAGCTTTATTCCCATAAACCAAATCATATGGAGTGAACCTAGTAGTAGTCTTTCAGGTGGTAGTTATTTGGGTTCATTGATGACACAAAACTAATCATTTTCGGTTGAATTTCACATTGAGTTATGAAGATATTTTTCCTGTTCCAGGTACCATTTACTTTCCACATTGGAGGCCATAGCTAATTGTGTAGAGACAATGTGATTGGTCTATAGAAAAATATAACTGAGCCATTAAATCAATAAGGGCACTATTTCCATACTTATTCCTTTGTGATAAAAATATTTCCTAAAGGATGTTTTGAGAACATTCAAAACATATGTATGGGAATTGAGTTTGTGGCTACGAAATGTTAAATGCCAACTTGTTAGACTAACATAGCATTCATTGGAAACAAAATTTTTTTAAGGATTAAAGAAATAGTGGAAACCCCAAAGAAGTGTTTTCCCCAAAATAAAACAAAACAAAATTGTGCATAAGTGTTATAACGATACAAACCATCAACAAGTTTATTTGAACATCGATGACCGATATACTGATGGGGAAAGGAAGATACAAAAATTGGAGGGTTTATTCGCAGACCAGTTCCTTTGGTTAGGAAACTTCCTCCATGATAATAAAAATAAATAGCTAACAACTAATCTAAAATTTAGGCATGCAATTCTTGAATTTAGATTTTTTTTCCGGAATCTGGTAAAAAAATTTCAAAAAATCAAATAGGTGGAGTGTTTGAATTGCATTTTTTTATGGTGGAAATGGATTTAGCACCATCAAAAACCCTTAGGGCACCCAAAATACTGAATTTTAACGACTATAGCCCATATTTTCTAAAATATTTTCTAGATTTTTTCATAACCTTATTGGAATTTCTGGGTTATTCTATGAGTTTTTTAGACTATGGCCTTGAATTCTGTGGCAGATTGAATCCTCGTGTCACCCAACAAAAAATATTTGGACTACCCTTTAAATGATTGTATGTAATAGAGAACCCATCAAGATCCTTTTGTATCATGAGTGTTTTAGAGTGATACCTAGCTAGATTAGACCATTACTCTCCTCACAACATGAATGTGAAGAAAGACCTAAATAATGATATTCAATGAGAAAGATTTTGCATGAATCCAAAGGACTGATGAGAATGAGAACCAAAACCATAATAAACAAGAGTCCCTCTTCCTTATGGGAGAGACTAATAAATATGAAGAGATAGAGTGGAATATAATTTCTTGAAACTTGTTCATTCATATTTATGTGTTAATCAAGTTGATTTGTGTTAATTAAAATTTTATAAATGAAAATAAAAGTGTTAGAAGGTGGAAATCAACTGTGAGACATGAACATTTACTTCATGAAAAATTAAGCACTACATAGCCTTACAAAATATCTAAATGAAAACATATAACTACATTTCACATTGAACAAATCATTCTTAGACATGATCAGATTTATTTAACACATGCTATAACAAAAGCCATCAACAAGTTGGAAGTAAAATTACACAGTAATGCTACCTACATTATTATTCTTTATTTATCATAATTACGTGGAGGAGGAGGATGGACATCTTGAGGAAATACTGTATCGACCCCTTCTTTGTCTCCAAGTCATTCCACCAAAACAATATTTATAACATACATGGTTAAAAGGAGAATTCCAATAAATAGAAACATAAAATGTAACCAAGCATACCAGAATCTATTCGGTGTGTTGTAGAAGTAGCATCATTAGATGCCTCAACAACATTAACATTGAAAAATAAAATAATAAGAGTCACCAGAATCGAAACCATTGCCATTCTTCCAATTCCTATACGTCTTTCCGCCATTTTTCTCTTCAGATGTGTAATTGTGTTTCTTTGAAATAAATAGTCGAGCCATTTTTTTCTATTTATATAACCATTGTTGGGAATGACAGATAAAGTAAGTTGCTATGTGTTATTGTTTATGTGTTACTGTATTTTTTTGTTTTTCTTTTAAATAAATGGAAACTTGAAAAATATAATCCCTATTTGTTTTGGGTTTGCTTTTGATTTTAATTTTATGTAAAGTTTGTTTCTATCCTCTAAGATTTGTTTAGATCTAGCTGTTTTCTCGATTGGCTTGTGGTTGAGATATTTTTTCAAATAACTTATTAAGTCCAAGATACTTTCTAGATAATACTTCATGTATATATGTAATATTATTTGATCAATATAATGGTGTGTGTACATTATCAAAATTTATCTTGCATATTCCCCAAATTCTAAGTTTCCAGTGACTGTATGCATCTTATTCATCGTTTAACACTCAAAATTTAAATTTTTTTATTACTATTTAAATTTACTTATTTGTAAGGTGATTGGTTGAAGTCTTATTATGGGTGTTGTTTAGTAACTTCCATTTTTCTATTAGTTATTAATTTAATCTAGTTATTTAATTTTTCCATATTTTTTTTCTATTATTTCCACTTTCAATAATTATAACTTTTTCTATGTATTCTCAATTTAAAATGACAATTTTTAAAGAGGAAAAAAAATCCAATAATTTTTTTTTTTAATTTTTGTTTTATTACTTTTTAATTTTATATATTTTTGTCATTTTTTAAGGCTATTTTTTTCTCTATTTTTAATTCCAATTCAATAATCATAAAAAAAAACTCTTGTTAGTTTTCAGTTTGACTTTATTTTCTTCCCTTCACCTTTCTATAATTTCTTTCCCTAGAAGCAACAAAGGGAGGTGAATGTGAAGAGGAGGGAGTAGGAGAGAAGGAGTGATTAGGAGTTCATAATTTTTTCTCAAAATTGAAAGTTACATCATTGGGTTGAAACCAAGATGGTTATGTAAATATCGTCTTCCTTATTCCGGCGCTGTGAACGGTTTGAAAAACCAATTTCGTATGAGGGATATATCGTGTTCTAATAGAATTTCCAAACAACTAAATTTTGCAACACGGTTGTCTGGGATGCCCAGTCAACATGGAGGGTGCATAGTCAGCAAAAGGAATATTATGAGGAATATTCCTTTCCTCAGAACGAATCCTAGGCTAAGAAGTGATACATTCCGATTTTCTAGTGGATTGTACGTTGATTTTGGTGGAACAGTTATAGGGTGACACATGGCCAACCCTAAGGACGCCACGTGTCCCCAAGGGGTAGTGTAAGATTTTATGAGGTCCGCAGGGTTTGACCCCGCGACCTCTAGCCTGCAAGCAAAGGTCTCGACCAATTGGGCTACATTATGACTTAACTATATTAGTCCAATGATTATATTTAACATTTAAAACATTTGCATACGAGGGTTGGAACCACCGATAGTCCTGTGGAAGAGGGTTCACATGACATGGCAACTAAAACCGTGACATTAAATTGCAACCTCCACTTTTAATCCACCAGCACTATCCGTAAACGTACGCCTAGTCACATGGCTACATTCCCGTGTTAAGGTATTATCTCTGATGGTTGTGTTAACTCGCACTTCTAACTCCAGTTTCAAGGCTACAATCCACATTTTAGGTGGGGTCCACTCCGACATTTAATATCACCACAGGTTTTTGGGGTTGGCATGTGGCCACCCCCTACACTTAGCATTTAACTTAATAGTTAGCGCTGGCGGAGTTATATCCCGCCCCTATTTTTATGCATATTTGGCCAAATTTAACTCCAGTTAAGTGGAGTTCTCCACAATTAGTGGAGTTTTTCTAGGATTTACTAGGAAAATGAGTTGGAGGCTCAATTTTCTCCCATTCTGAGTGAATGAAGAGTCATTCTAGAATAATTGGAGCATTTTGGAGCCATTGGTGTAGAGGAAACAACCATTAGAGGCCTATAAACACATGTATTTGCAAAATTTTTAGCATAATGGAAGGTGGACATGCCATTGGGAGCTGGACCATCAGATGTATCCCAAGAGGGGTGAACTGCTTCATCATTCCTATTGTGTAAATGTTATGTGGTGTTTTATTTCTCTGTTTTACACTATTGTTCAGTGTTATTTTCTCTTATTTCATACTTCTAATTCACTAAAATCACTTACAATTCATGGTTAAAATTATCTATTATTAAGCACACTATGGAGACAAGTATGCACATGTTTTATAACTGAAAAGACACTTAGCACAAAACAATAATATAGTCCTTTCATATCAGAATGGTATTGGAGCTAGATTCTATTCTATGGTGTTGCTTTATGCAAATATTTGTTTAACTATTTGCAAGTTTTATATGCTTACTAGGCTCAAGCTCAAGAGAGGAGAAGGCGAATTGGTGGAAGAAAGAGGGTCTTAAAGTGAGCCACAACAAAGGAGAGAAATATTTCCACAATCTCCAACACCTAATTCAACTCGTAAGGAACCAGAAGAAGCATTAAGCATGCCTCCAGTGGAAGAAGAAATCCATGAAGAAGTTGATCCGAAAGAGGAGGAAAGAGTGTTCAGGAAAGCATTTCTTGACATGACTAAGATGGTTAGAATCCTTTATCAAGAAAGGATTGATAATTTGGAAGGATAAGGATCCAAACTTCACAAGGAAGGACATGGATCATCAGGAGGTCATGATGATGAAGATAAGTCAAATAAGGGCAATGGAGGAAATGGAGGTAGTGGAAGGTCACCATTCTCACTGTCATCATCATCATCCTCAAATTCATCTTTAGTACATCAGGCACACAAGTCAAATAACACTGGTAAAAGTCCTTTTTTAAAATTTGATGTTAAGTTTGAATTGGAAATGTTTAATGGTGAAGTCAATGCAGAAAATGTTGATAATTGGATTAGGAAATTTGAGGTCTATTTGAGAATCCAAAACCTTCAAGGTGATGATACCAAAATCAAATTAGCTTCATTGAGAATGGAAGGTGCAACACTTGATTGGTGGGAAGCCAAGACAAAGGAGGAGATCAAGAAGCATGGTAAGATTATTCTATCATGGACTGATTTCATTACTGCAATAAAACAAAAATTTTATCCATTAGCTCATATGTATAAAGCCATAGTGGACTGGCAAAACTTTAGGCAATTGAAGGGACAAAATGTGCAAGAATACACCCAAGAATTTAGGAGAAGAGCTCTCTTATTAGGGGTAGATTTTTAGAGCTAAGATACTTTGCCTAAGTAAATAGGAAGCTTACATAGCTACCTAAAACATACTATCCTCATGTTTGACCCCACAAGTCTAGATGAAGTATGTGTTTAGGCTACACATCTAGAAGCTAGAGGGAAAAACATTTCTAAAGAGGGTAGGAAGAAACCTTTTAAGGGGAAAAATAAAGAGAAGACCTCAAAAGGTAAAAGCAAAAATAATGCATTTGTTAAGAAAGAGGGAGAAAAATTGATTTGTAAACATTTTTGAAAATAAGGCCATGATGAAAATCATTGTTGGAATTTACATCCTGAAAAGAGGCCCAAGAACTACAACAACAAAGGGAAACAAAAAACCGTAGTTACAACTCAACATGATTTAGGAGAGGATTCAAGTGATGAATCTAAAATTACAACCATGGGATTGAAGAATATGAAAGGGAAATAAATTGAAACTAAACACAGTACTAGTACATCAAATTGTCACATACATGCTCCAAATAAAGAAGAAAGAATTGAACTATTTCATGTGAGGGTCATATCCAAACATACCAAGATTGACACATTTTTTGACAATGGGTCACAAGAAAACTTAATCTCTGAAGACTTGGTCAAGAAACTTAACCTTGAGACCGTACCACATCCAAAACCATATTCACTTGGTTGGATTTGTAAGGATGCAAATTTACAGGTTTCAAAGAAGTGTATATTATGGTTTGCAATCACTGCACATTTTGTTGACACAGTTGAATTAGATGTGGTTCTGCTTGACATAATAGGTATTGTGTTGGGAAGTCCTTACTTGTATGACAGGAAAGAAATCTTCCATCACCATGAGAATAAATACCATTTATTAAAATATGGCAAGGAGTACATTGTTAAAGCACATCACAAGAAGACAAACATTGCTATGGTAAATGCTAGACAGGTAAAAAGGCTAGTAAATTCAAGTACGGATTTTTTTCTTCTAATGATTAAGCCTAAAGCTGATGTTAATCGTGAATCATTTAAGGGTTGTGATCCTAAGTTGAAATCATATTTATATGATGTAGTGGATGCACATCATGATATGTTTCAGGAGCCAACAAGATTGCCTCCAAAAAGGAAGATTCAACATGAGATTTAGTTGCATCAAGATTGTCCTCTTCCAAACATCGGCATATATCGCATGTCGATAATGGAGAATGCTGAAATAAAGAGGAAAATCAAGGAGATGCTGGACAAAAGAATCATAACGCCAAGCACTTTTCCATGTGGTTCCCTAATAGTCTTGATTCCAAATAAAGATGGGACTTGGCGCATGTGTGTAGAATTCAGAGCTTTGAATAAGATTACGATAAAGAATCGATACCCACCCCCAAGGATAGATGATTTGATTGATCAGCTGAAAGAAGAATTTTTTTTCACTAAGTTAGATTTACAAAGTGGATGTCATCAAGTAAGAATTGCAGAAAGTGACATATGGAAAAATGCATTCAGAACGAAACAAGGATTCTTTGAGTGGTTGGTTATGCCGTTTGGTTTCTGTAATGAATCGATAACTTTCATGCATGTTATGGATAGTGTTTTGCATCCATTCCTTGATGAATTTGTGATTGTGTACTTAGATGACATATTTATTTTCAGCAAAACAAGAGAAGAACATGTCTTGCATGTGAATAGAGTGCTTGATGTTTTGAAGAAAGAGAAATTGTTTCTTTAGATGTCAAAGTGTTAGTTTGGAAAGACTTATTTGGTTTATTTGGAACACATTGTAGGATGAGGCGAGTTGAGAATTGACCCTTCTAAAGTGGAAGCCATTGTGAATTGGCCCACACCAAGAACAATAATCGAGGTAAGAAGTTTCTTAGGTGCAGCTCAGTATTGGAGAATTTTATTGCTAACTTTTTTGCGATCACATCTCCTATGCATGCAGTGACAAGTGTGAAGAAAGGCTTCAAATGGGGAGGAAAACAACACCAAGCTTTCGAAGCTTTAAAATACAATATCAATTCAGATCTAGTCCTTGCATTACCGAATTTGAGACAACCATTCAAGATACAAACTGATGATAGTGATTATGCCATGGGAACAATTCTTTTGCAGTATGGTAAGGCCATCGCTTTTCATTCTGAAACATTCAATGGTGCTGTAACTAATTATCCTACATATGACAACGAAATATATGCATTGGTACAAAGTGTCAAGAAGTGGAGACACTACTTGATGGGTAAAGGTACGATTGTACATACCGATCACCAACCATTAGATTACTTGCAGTCACAAACAAAATTGCAGCAATCATGACATTTCAGGTGGATGGGATTTATTCAACAGTTTCACTTGGTTATAAGGTACAAGAAAGGTATTTTCAACAATGTTGCTGATATGCTTTCAAGACCGATTATTACTACATATACTTTACTCAAAAATGATTCTATTGTACATGAGATTTACATATAACAATATGCACATGATGTTGATTTTCAAGATGTGTATGCTAGTTTGAGTGAAGGGAATCAAGTTGAATAAAATGATTATCACATGAATAACAATTTTCTGTTTCATTTGGGAAAGATGTGTATATCACAAGGAGAGAGGATAAGTGTCATGAGAGAAGCTCATTCATCTCATATTGCCAGACACTTTGGGGTTAGAAAAATAGTGGCACATCTATAGAGGTATTTCTGTTGGTCTCGCATGGTAGATAGTGTGTTGTGTTTTATGAGAGTTTTTTCTATGTGTGCAACAAGAAAGCCTAGTAATAGGAAGCTTGGGCTGTACACACCACTACCAGTACCATCAAGGCCATGGGAGAGTGCCTCCATGGAATTTGTTGGAGGTCTACCTATGTCAAGAAAAAAACATGATTATATTTATGTAGTTCTGGATAGATTAAGTAAAATGTGTATACTTATGCCATGTAAGAAAACCATTACCGCTGAAAAAACTGTTGAAAAAACTACTGAACTTTATTTTCAACATGTATGGGTTCATTATGGATTTCCAAGTTCTATTGTTAGTGACAGGGATTCCAAGTTCATGGGGATTTTTTGGTTCAATCTTTGGAGTATGATGGACACAAAGTTGAAAAAGAGTACTTATTTTCATCCGCAAACTGATGGACAAACCGAGGTGGTGAACATAACTGTTATGCATCTATTGAGAAGATATTGCAGCAAACATCCTAAGTTGTGGGATGAGAAATTGCATTACATTCAACACATTTACAACCAAAAAAATCACTCTTTAAATACATCTCATTTTGAAGTATGCTTTGGGTATTTTCCAAAATCGCCATTAGACATCACCTTAGGGAAGGATGTTGCAATAGATGGTCATAGTGATATTGACAAGGCTCGAAAGTTCATTGAGAAAATTCAGATTATACATCAACAAGTTCAAGAACAACTTGAGAAGAGTCAAAGAAAATACAAGGAGAGGCATGGCAAACATAGAGATGATCACAAGTTTCAAGAGGGAGGTGAGGTATGGTTGCACATTAGAAAAGAAAGGATGCAAGGGGAAGGTAAAAATCTCAAACCCATTCACTATGGTCCATTCAAGATCATAAAGAAAGTTGGTAACAATGCATTTCAACTTGACTTGCCTTCGTATATGCAAATGTATTCAGTTGTTAGTGTTGAAAAATTAAGTTAGTATGAGCCACCTTTGATTTATGATCAAGGAAGTGATGTTCAACTGCCTTCTATTGAATATTTCTCGCCAGAATTTCTGGATGAGCTCAAGGAAGATACAATTCTTGACAGGAGGACAAGAGCATCTAAGAGGGGAAGTGTTAACTACCTTCGAGTTGGGCTCAAAGGGAGTAAGCCAAGCAAGGAAAAGTGGATGGAGGATGGAAAGGTGAGGGAGATGTACCCTCATCTACTGAAAAGGTAATCAAGTATTTTGGGGTCCAAAAGCTTCCCAATGGGGAGGAGTGATCAAGAGTTCATAAATTTTGCTCAAAATTGAAAGTTACAAGATTGGGTTGAAACTAGGATGGTTGCATAGATCTCATCTTCCTTATTCTGGCACTGTAAATGGCTCGAGAAAATGATGTTATATGAGGGAGATATCGCGTTATGATCAAATTTCCAAACAACTAAATTTTGCGACAGGGTTGACTAGGATGCCCAGTCAGAATGGAGGGTACATAGTCAACAAAAGGAATATTTTGAGGAATATTCCTTTCCTCAGAAAAAATATTAGGTTGACAAGTGGTGCATTGTGATATGCTAGTGGATTCTACGTTGATTTTGGTGGAAAAATTATAGGGTGACACGTGGCCAGCCCTAAGGTCGCCACATGTCCCCAAGGTGTAGCATAAAATTTTTATGAGGTCCGCGGGGTTCGACCCCGCAACCTTCAGCCTGTACACAAAGGTCTCCACCAATCGTGCTACATTGTGACTTAACTATATTAGTCCAACGGTTATATTTAACGTTTAAAACATAATTTTGCATATGGGGGTTGGAATCACCAGTGGTCCCAACTTTCCGGCGGTCCCATGGAAGAGTGTTCACATGAAATGGCAACTAAAACCATGACATTAAATTGCAACCTCCGCTTTTAATTCGCCAACACCATGTGCAAACGTTACGCCTAGTCACATGGCTACATTCCCGCATGGTTAAGGTCTTACCTCTGACGGTTGTGTTAACCGACACTTCTAACTCTGGTTTCAAGGCTATAACCCATATTTTAAGCGGAGTCTGCTCTGGCATTTAATATCACCGCGGGTTTTGGGGGTTGGCATGTGGCCTATTCTGAGTGAATGAAGAGTCATTATAGACTAATTGGAGCATTGTGGAGCCATTGATGCAGAGAAAAAAACCATTAGAGTCCTGTAGACACATGTATTTGCAAAATTTTGAGCATAATGAAAGATGGACATGCCATTGTGAGTTGGACCAGCAGATGTAGCCCATGAGGGGTGAACTACTTCATCATGCCTTCTGTGTAAATTTTATGTGGTGTTTTATTTATTTGTTTTACACTATTGTTCAATGTTATTTTCTCTTATTTCATGCTTCTAATTCACTAAAATCACTTATAATTCATGGTTAAAATTATCAATCCTTAAGAAAACTATGGAGACAAGTATGCACATGTTTTATAACTGAAAGGACACTTAGCATAAAAAACTAGTATTGTCCTTTTTTATCAAAGGGGAAGTGATGTTTGGTGGAAATTAGATGTAAAGGACTTTGGAAAGATGTATAGGTGAGGAGAAAGAGTTGCTTTGGTGGGCTGAGAGCTTGCCTATCCAGCCAAAGGCCTGCACCCTCTCCTAAGCTCTTTTGTTGAGCTATCAGGTGAGGAGGTTATGGAGAGCCTAGAGCGTCGAACGACTGAGTCTCTGCCTCCTCCATAGTGGTTGGTGTCCGGATATGAATAGAATTCAACCCTTTTTCCCACATAAATTATCAACCCGAGGGCGTTAGTTATTTCAAGACTAACGACAAAGTATATGCAGATACAAGGACATGGTCTGTTGTAGATCACAAGTTTAATCTATAACACACATACCACTGTAACGACAATGAAATGGACTACAGAAATAAAAGGCATCCATAGCAATTAACGCGACTATAGCAGCAAATAAAGAATAACACCAAACACAACACTGCAAAGAAAAGAAAGAAGAACGCAACACCTGATCATAAGAGTGGGCCCAACTCTTTGATCAGGGCTGCGGAAACTCAAGAATTATAGGAGAAACAACAAGCTTTTGTACATTCAATTAATGATAAAAATATTGATTACAAAGTTTGTATGTCCAAGCGTGTCCTGATTCACAGCCCGTAGGCCTCTTTATACAATTGTCTTGAAACCCTCGATTCCTCTCAACTACTCCATTGTTACAAAAATACATCTTGTTACAACGGCAACCGGGTTGCCCAGCAAGAAACTATAAGAAGGCCTAAAATAGTGTTTTTATACCCATGGCTGTCACGCTGTAGCAACAAATAAGGAAGACGCTGGAGATGATGGGTTGTGCCTTGACTTGCGGCCGCAATGCTCCTGTTGTAGCCAGATCTGAAGAAATATTGGAGTTAATATGTAGAAAGGTAAAACCTCCATGAAAAATACATCATTAATCAAATATCCCATAGAAGATAGGAAGAAGGGTTTTACCTCATGCTTTTAAGATAAATAATGGCACAAAGAGATAGAAAGATAGGGTAAAATGGGAGAGGAAAGTATACAAATCTGGTACCCAACATCTCCCCCCAACTGATCTATCTGCATGTCCTCATGCAACCCGTCGTCTCCTCAGATATGGATTGGACTGATTGTGATCAGCATGAAGCTGTGTGAGGTCATATTTTGTAGCAATTTCTGTTCTTGGTGGCTTATATCCTTCTGTCAAAACAACATCCTTCCACGAGTCGGGTTCAACGTTATACGTAGGAGTATACTACGTAGATGGTAGAGATAAAAGGGGAAATTGAAATCTTAATCCCATCCATCTAACCCCACAGGTATGAATGCATGCCACATAATGTGGCATTCTCTCTAAGGCACGTGCAAAGTTAGGTGCCCCAAATGGTTCTCTTTCCCTGACGGCTAAAGATGAAAACATCCATATTTTCTGACAACTGTCCAATGCTTCCTTACAAAATTTGGTAATCTAGCCAACACACAGGTCAACGCACCATTTCTGGGTTACCGACATGTGTTCTTTACGACCCTCAATATGTAGAAAGGTATAATTCTTGTTATAAATGTTTGAGGACTAACCATGCTCTCTTCTCACCATTAATGGCTTTCCGGCTTGATTTTCTTCAAATGTATCCCAGGCCTTTCTCCATTTAATCTGATTGATGGTATAGGAGGTGAAATCCCTTAAGTGTATGTCCCCCATGAATGGAACGGGGTTAAAGGATTGATCATGCCTTAAGTAATACCCATGCATGTAGAGCTCGCACATTAAGTGTTGTCCTATAATATCATGAGTTTTTAAAATACGGAGAAATTGAGTGGGGTCCTCAATTTCATACCAAATCTCCTTATATATAATTTTAGACAAAAAAAAGAAATTGTTCATGAAGGAATAAGGCATAGATATGTGCAGGAGTTTTTCAGGCCATTACCTGCTGTGCTAGGGAGAAAATCCTCTCCTTATCTGTCTTTAGCAACTAAACTTGTTCTTCCAACTCTTCTATCTTGGCCTTTTGTTTGGTCTACTTCAGCCGTGCATTGTATAACTGATCCATGTACCTTGTGATGACTCCAGCAGCCTGTTCTCGAACCCTAGCTATTTCTTTCTTATGGTCGCTCACCATAGACTTCCACTTTTGAATTTCAGCGGCCAATACAAATTCTCAACCTTCAAACAAATCTTCGATTGTGCCAACCTGGGTAGCTGTAGTGGAGACTTCAATCTTCGGCTTTATTGCCCTCCATTTGTAGATTTTTACCTTCCTTTTTGAACATGAAACTTGCTTCTTCAAATTCCAAACCTCCCTTTTTAGTCTCATGGTTTCACTGAATTGCAGCTGATACCTTTTTTTGAGAGGTAACCTTCTTTTCTCACACCATTCGACCCATTCCTGTTTAATGGTGAATTTAAGTTCTAGACCTATGACATTGTCAAAAGGCAGCAGAATGCTACCAAAATCCTCTACAGATTCTTTTTTCAAGCCCTTCTGGCTAGGCCCCTATCCACAGGGCCTTCTTCTTCTACATTTCTTCTGGGAAATCCTGATGTTTGGTCGGTAATTTCATTGATCCCCCCGTGTTCTGATGTTTCTACAGGAAATTTGTCTTCCTTGTGAACCTCTAAGTGTTCCGGTTTAGTAGTGTCTAGGCCAATCTTGGCCGTGTCAACAAATTTTAGTACCGAGGGAACAACGAATTCCTCCATTAACCGTTTAGGCAAGCGAAATCCCCTCGCCCCTCTGGGCATCAGGGCCTGGAATAGAGAATAGGGAATAGAACCATCATCTTCATTTTCAGTTTGGACCGAGACTTCATGCATTACTACCTCAACCAGAGTCGATGTTGGTTCTTTTGGGGTAGCATCGATTTCGTGGCTCAATTCCCTTCTTTCCTCTTGCCCTTTTCTTACCATTTCTTCTTCATGGGTCAATACTGGTTCTTGTGGAACAGTATCGACCACCTGGTTCATTCCTTCTTTACCCTCCTTTTCCTCAGGACTCATATTTGTTTTCACATTTGGTACCGATTCTTGAGGTCCAACGTTGATTTTGCGGGCTGACTCCTCCTGTTTGGGCCGAATTAGGGGTGGTTCTTCTGTAACACCCCCACCTGTATCAATATCCATATCAGTCTGGGCAGGTGATGTTGTTTCTTGTGAAATAGCATCACTTGCAATTCCTCTGTCCACAACTCCATTCCTTTGTTCTTCATTGAAAAAGGTTGACGACTGTATAACGATATCAATTTCCTGCACGATGTCCATAATTCCTTCCTCTGTGGGTTCTTCAAGCGCGGCTGGTTCTTTTTTGGTAGCCTCGTCTGTGTCGCTAACTACTTCCTCCATACTCATCTCTTCTTCCTCTGGTTCCTCTTGATCAATTTCTGTTTCCATTTCCTCGGGTTCCTCTTGATCAATTTCTTCTTAATATTCTTCTTCCGCCTCACTAGCCGGAGAGGCTGGTTCTTCTTCTCTAGCAGTAATCATAGTTGATACCGCTTCTTCTGAGGAACCACAAAGTTCCACCCAGGAAACCCGTAGCCTACCTATTGCATGCACGACCAATAATCGAACCAATCCATGGTTAGAAAGTACTGCCATCATCCGGTGAGAGCACCGAGCAGACTGTGCCATATGCTGTAGCTGTTTTAATAGGAAGAATGGCATATTTAGGGCATGCACTTGATTCTATGGAAATTAGAGGCGTGTTAGAATTTTAAAGTGATACTTAAATAGATCTGAGGCCCGAAAATCATAGGTAATGTATTTTATTATGAAACCTGCAAATTCACTCCAAGGATACGACACATTTTTGTGCTTGTACCCTCTGCCCAATTGAATGACACTTTCTCCTGCCTGCAAGAACAATTCCAGAAATTTCATGAGAGAAATTTTTCGAGCAAACCATTGCTGCCCCTGCTGTCTCAGCCCGCTAACCCCTGCAATTACCTCCTCTGTGACAGGAAATTCTAGACCTCTAACCCATGAATAATTCTCCTCTAAATTGAGTGTGAATTCCTTTGTGATACCTCTATCAAATCCCTGCAATCTGTCAAAGTAGATATCCCACCCTGCATTGACAAAGACTTGCCAAATCTCTGGATTTTTGTGAACTAAAACTGTGTTTTTAGGCTCATGCCACACAGCCAGCCCAGTCATACTGTGGAGACTTGTAGCAGCACTTCCTGTAGCAGCTATCCATTGGGCAAGGTGGTGGGTACCAGATTCGGAGGAACAACATAATGAAAATGGAAAGGTGGTAACGGTAAATATGGTTGGTAACTCTTGAAAACCGCGAAAAATCATGAAATAATATGGTAAGTGTGGTAAAATAGAGATAATAATTGTTCGTACAGGGTGGATGAGACATCTTACGAATCCCAATACGATTTAAATGATGATACCACATATTGATGGGAATCGTTGAGTGTACCATGAGCGGAATGTCATACTTAACTTATGAGGCAATTATTACACCATCCTTGGCATGAAGACACCCCCCCCCCCAACTTAAATTTTTGTTGTCCGCGACATTAAAATCTTTACATGAGATATTTAATTAAGTTAGTAAAAGTCACGTGGAGGCGTACCTGATGGCCTACCTGGATGATGTGACGGTTTGTAGGATGATAACATAGTAATGATGTGGATGGTGTAAGAACATTGGTGTAAAAGCAGCAGAGTAACAACATCAGATTAACAACATATGGTGTAGCAGCATCGGTGTAGTAGCATCGGTGTAACAACATTAGTGTAACAGCATCCGTGTAACATCATCGGAGTAACAACATCGGAGTAACAACATCTGGTGTAACAGCATCAGAGTAACAACATCGGTGTAACAGCATCGGAGTAACAGCGTTGGTGTAACAACATCGGAGTAACAACATCCAGTGTAACAACATCGGAGTAACAACAGCAAAGTAACAGTGTTGGTGTAACAACATTGGAGTGAGAACATTGGTGTAATAGCATTGGAGTAATAGCATCGGAGTAACAACATCTGGTGTAGCAGCTTTGATCAAGGAGTAACAACATCTAGTAACAGCACTTGGTGTAACAGTATCATGAGTAGCAGCAACTGAGTAACAGCGACATGAGTAGCAGCCACCGAGGAACAACACCATGAGAAGCAACAATTGAGTAGCAACACCATGAGTAGCAGCAACAACAAAAAATTCCTTGATTTTCACTCCTTAGTCGTAGCTCCTGCAACAAGATATGAAAATAGAACAAAATTATATATATATATATATATATATATATATATTTATTTTTTATTTTTTATACAACCAGGGTGCAGAGGAAGGATTCTCTATGTTGATAACCTTCAAACTAGATTTCTCAGAGAGCTGTTTAATAAAAGCATCCTTAGAGGTCAGCTGGTGGTATAGTCTCAGGCGATGTCCATTGACTATAAAGGAAGTACGTGTATCATCAATTGTGACTAGCCTGACTATTCCATTATCAAAGACATCGTCCACCTCATAAGGCCCCATCCAATGAGTGCAAAACTCTCCCTTAAAATATTTAAAACGAGAGTCATAAAGTAGTGCCCAATCTCCACTTTGAAACAACTTATTTTTAATAAAATTATCATGCCATTTCGTTCTCTATTGTTGGATAGCAGTAGTTCGCTGGACAACCATGGAACGTATTTCATCAAGTTCATTAAGCTGAGCCAATCGGTGTTTCTGGGCATCTGATAGATCTAAACCAACTTCCAGAGCTGTTCTGAGCATGCTTATTTCAAATTCTATTGGAAACAACAGGGATTTCCCATAAACTAACTTGAACGGTGAAAACCCGATTGTATTTCGCCATGTTGTTATGTACACACAAAGAGCCTCTAGGATCTTTGTTAGGTCCCTATATTACTAGTATAGTCCCTTATTTTTGTTAGTATAACCCCCTTATTGTTATTATTGTACCCTTGTAACCCCCATTTTGTTATTATTGTGCCCTTAAATTATTATTGTTAGGTCGGCTAGGATTACATTATGGCCCACTAGGATTACATTATGGCTCCATGGACTCCTATATATAGAAAGGAGGTTTTGTAAATTGTATCATCCAAGAATTGTTCATTTATGTAATGTATTGGAGGTTTCCCCCTCAAAGTGGCTCATTTCTAAGGCGTTGATATCTTTTTTCTTCTCTTTTTGGAGCTGCTTACACAACATTTGCATCGTAGGCTTTGGATAAATTTTCTACGCTTGCTCCAAACAGGTCATCGTGGCATTTGCGCTATAAATTTTTTTCTACGAAGTTTCAGAAGCTGAAATTTTTAGGGTTCGAAGCCGAAATCCTGAGGAATCTTGTATAAAAATTTCAGAGCTTGGTTCGCAATATTTTTGGAGATATGATCTGTGGAAGGTAGTGCTTTTTCAGGCTCCTGAATTTCATCTCAAAGAGGTGATCGTGGGAAAAGTTCAATAAATCTCTCTCTGAAGATTGGATTGGAGTGCCGTCAAAAGTGGTCACAAGTACACGGCCTGTAGTTTCTTCGCTATCAATTTCAGAGACAAAGGACAAAACAGTGACACGTGGCAAGTCGTACAAGTTTGCTCTACTGAACCAGTCCAGAATTAGGTCATTGTGGGAGATTGGACACAAATTTGTCTTGGAGAATCCAAATCAGGTCAGACCTGTGGCATTTGAAAGAAGCTTCAGAGATCTACTACAGAGTTGAATTTCAGATATCGAAGATTTTCAAATACAGAGATAATTCAATTTCAATATCGAGCTCCCAAAAGCTAGTAAAAGGTGTGTATTTTTTTTTTTCCCAAATTGCATAAGTCTTGTTTGAAGAATCAAGTTGAATTGATTCCAAGGGCATATTGTAGAATAGATATCAATATTGAATTCTAAAATGGCCCCTAAAAAGAATTCAACACCCATCAAGCCTTCAGAAGGCTCTACCATGACTCATGAAGATGAAGAATTACAACATGATCTATCAAAATTACAAGAACAAGTGCAACAAATTTCACTCTCGCAAAGAGCAGCAAAAAATGAAATGGAAGTTTTGAAGAAAGGTGTGGAAGTGAAGATGGATGGTGTGCAAGCTAAGATGGATGGCGTGGAAGCTAAGATGAATGGCATGGAAGCTAAGATGGATGGCATGGAAGTGGGCATGGAAGCTAAGATGGATGACATGAAAGACAACATAGAAAACATGAAGAATGATCTAAAAGCATACATGGAAGGCTTGATGACAAGCTTAAAACCAAAAATGATTCCTAATGGCAGAAATATAGGAGAAGAACCTCATGATGAGAACAAAATAAATGTTAATCGTGATTTCATAAACTCGAATGTTGGTGGGAAGAACCACCATATTCCAAAAATGGATATGAGGAAGTTTGATGGAAAGGATCCTGTAACATGGATACTACAGATGGAGCAATATTTTGATCTCCATAACGTGCAAAACACACAAAAAGGTACGCATTGCAACTTTACATTTAGAACAAAATACATTTGTATGGTATCGATGGCTTTGTTCCCGTAAAAAAATTGTCACTTGGTCAATTTTTACGGAGGAAATGATAGCACATTATGAGGATACAAAGAGCAACACCTTCTTTACCCAATCGATAAATCTCAAACAAAAGGGTTTAGTGGGGCAGCACATTGAGGACTTCCAAAAATTGAGTATAAGGGTAACTGATATTTCAGAGGACCACAGGATTGATCTCTTCTTAGGCAGCTTAAAGGATAACATTCAACATGAAGTTCGTGTTCTGGAACCTGATTCATTAGAGAAGGCATTCAGGTTGGCAAGAAAAGTTGAATGTAAAATTATGGCAACAAGGAAGTTTACTACTCAATTCTATAAAGAAGGAAGTGTGGCTACATCTAGATTTCCACAACCTACAAGGTTGACACCACAACAATTGGAAGAAAAAAGAGCAAAAGGGTTTTGCTACAGTTGTGATAGCAAATACACTAAAGGTCATAAGTGTGCTGAGAAGAAATTATTTTACATAGATTGTGAAGAGGAAGAAGAAAATGAACAAGAAGAGGATATACACCAAAAACCAGCCCTAGAAGAGGAAGAAATGAGTCCGACCATATCGTGTAATGCATTGGCAGGAATTACCACTCCTCAAACTCTCAAGATAGAAGGACATATCAAGAAGAAAAAGGTAATAGTGTTGATTGATTCAGTAGCACCCATAATTTTATTCATTGTAAGGTAGCCAAGGAATTAAATTGTTTCCTATACCCAGCACCAGAATGTCAAGTGATGGTTGCAAATGGAGGAACTATAAATTGCTCGGGAAAATGCCATAATATCAAGCTAACCATGGGGGAATATGTATTGACTAGTCCAATGCTTTCCATTCCTATGGAAGGTGCTGATGTTGTACTAGGAGTACAATGGTTACAATCTTTGGGGATGGTAGCTTTTAATTTTCAAGAACTTTTCTTGAAATTTTTTTCAGAAGGAAAGGAAGTCGAATTGCGGGGTATTGAAGGGAAGCCAGGAAGGATAATAAGCTCTAATGTCATGACAAAGCTTCTAAAGAAAGAACAACGAGGCGTAATTGCACAATTATGCTCACTAGAAGTTCCGACATCAAAATCATCTATTTCTGCAGATCTCCAACAAGTCTTGGACAATCATGCCAAGGTGTTTGAAACTCCCAAAGGACTCCCACCTATTCGTGATCATGATCATGCTATTCATTTGATTCCAGGAAGTGTTCCTCCAAACATCAGGCCTTATAGATATACTTACTTCCAAAAGAGCGAAATTGAACGTATGATTGCAGAAATGTTAGAGGCGGGTATAATTCAACCTAGTCAAAGTTCTTTCTCTGCTCCCATAGTATTGGTACACAAGAAGGATGGATCATGGCGAATGTGTCCGGATTATAGGGAGCTCAATAAACTCACCATTAAAGATAAATTTCCCATTCCTGTGATTGATGAATTATTGGATGAATTACATGGAGCAATTTATTTTACCAAGTTGGATCTTCGTTCAGGATATCATCAAATTAGAATGAAGACCGAAGATATTCCAAAAATAGCATTTCGAACCCATGAGGGTCATTATGAATTTTTGGTCATGCCTTTTGGCCTTACCAATGCACCTTCTACATTTCAAGGGTTGATGAATTCCATTTTCAAACCCTTCCTTAGAAAATTTGTGCTAGTATTTTTTGATGATATACTAATCTATAGCAGGTCTGGGAAGGATCATGTTGAACATGTTGACAGGGTGCTCAAACTATTGTAGGAGAAACAATTATATGCAAAAACATCCAAATGTTTCTTTGGAGTACAAGAGGTGGAATATCCGGGTCATATTGTATCTCACGAGGGTGTTAAGGTAGACCCTAACAAAATTAAAGCCATTAAGGAATGGAAAGTCCCCACGACCATAAAGCAGTTGCGCAAATTTCTCGTGTTAACAGGGTATTATCGCAAGTTTGTTAAGAATTATGGGAGAATAGCAGCACCTCTAACAACATTATTGAAGAAAGATGCATTTTCATGGACTCCTGAAGCAACTAAGGCCTTTGAACGTCTTAAAGAGGCAATGTGCCTAGCACCGTGCCTAGCACCGATCTTAGCTACACCAGACTTCACAAAAACCTTTATTGTGGAATGTGATGCCTCAGGAAATGGAATTGGTGCAGTTTTAATGCAGGAAGGAAGACCCATTGCTTTTGAAAGTCGTCCAATCAAAGGGAAGTATTTACAGAAACCTATTTATGAGAAGGAAATGTTAGCAATACTGCATGCACTAAAGAAATGGCGAACTTACCTAATGGGAAGACACTTCAAGGTAAAAACTGATCATGATAGTCTTAAAACACTTTTTGGAACAAAGACTATCTTCAGAAGAGCAGCAAAAATGGGTCACAAAGATGTTGGGTTATGACTTTGAAATAATCTACAAAAAAGGAAAGCTTAATGTTGTTGCAGATGCACTTTCAAGAAAGAATGAAGAGGTGGAAGCATTTCTTTGTGCCATTTCTATTATCCAACCAGATTGGATAACTAAAGTAAGAGATGAATGGAAGAAGGACAAAGATGTATGGACACTCATTCAAAAGTTGCAGCAAGATCCTAGTACATCTGATACATTTAGTTGGAAAAATGATTCCTTATGGTACAAAGATCGTTTATATCTTTGTAAGAATTCCCAACTAAAACAAAATATTCTTCTGGAATTGCACACTTCTCCTTTAGGAGGACACTCGGGATTTTTAAAAACTTACCACAGGGTGAAGAAAGAATATTTTTGGGATGGCCTTAAATCTGATATTCAAAAGTTTGTGGCGAATGTTTGGTTTGCCAGCAGAATAAAGTTGAGACAATTAAGACCCCAGGACTTCTACAACCTTTATCCATTCCAAGTCAACGTTGGGAGGAGATTTCAATGGATTTTATCACAGGTTTACCTAAGTCCGAAAGAAAGAGTGTCATCATGGTGGTAGTTGATAGACTTACCAAGTATGGAAACTTTTGTGCATTATCTCATCCATTTAAAGCAAGTACAGTTGCTACTACATTTATGGACAGAATTCAAAAGCTACATGGAAGCCTAAGGGTTATTGTGAGTGACAGAGATCCCATTTTTACTGGAAATTTTTGGACGGAGTTATTTTCTTGTTTGGGTACTCAATTAGCTCATAGCTCATCTTATCATCCTCAAACTGATGGTCAAACTGAGATAGTAAATAAATGTTTGGAAGGATATCTTCGTTGTTTTGTATCTGATAAACAAACACAATGGGTCAAGTGGTTACCTCTCGCCGAATGGTGGTATAACACTTCCTTCCATACTGCAGCAAAAATGACCCCATTTATGGCACTTTATGGATATCATCCACCATCCATCACATCATCTTTAAGGGAAAATTCGAAGGTTCAAGCAGTGGAAGATCACATCGAGCATCAGCAAGAAGTTCTCCAACTCTAAAGGATAACCTGAATTTGGCACAAAATCGAATGAAACAACAGGCAAATCAACATCGTAGCGAGAGAAGTTTTGATGTAGGAGATTGGGTATTTTTACGGCTACAACCATACAAACAAATGTCCCTCAAGCAAGCAAAGAAGGATAATAAATTATCGCCAAAGTACTATGGTCCTTACAAGGTATTGCAAAAGATTGGTACTATGGCATACAAATTGGAGCTTCCTGCTTCTTCACGAGTGCATCCAATTTTCCATGTTTCATGCTTAAAGAAGGTTATAGGTGAAAATCTTCCAGTTCAAACAATATTGCCAGAACTTGATGAGGAAGGAAAATCATATTGGAACCTGAAGCGGTCATGGAAACAAGAACTCGACAGCTACGGAATTGATCAATTTCAGAGTATCTCATCAAGTGGAAGAACTTACCCACCGAAGATTCTACATGGGAGGATGAGAATTTTATACAGAAGCACCCGGAGCTACTCAAGCGTTGAGGACAACACTTTTTTTGAAGGAGAGGGGCATGTTAGGTCCCTATATCACTAGTATAGTCCCTTATTATTGTTAGTGTAAACCCCTTATTGTTATTATTGTACCCTTGTAACCCCATTTTGTTATTATTGTGCCCTTAAATTATTATTGTTAGGTCGGCTAGGATTACATTGTGGCCCACTAGGATTACATTATGGCCCCATGAACTCCTATATATAGAAAGGAGGTTTTGTAAATTGTATCATCCAAGAATTGTTCATTCATGTAATGTATTGGAGGTTGCCCCCTCGAAGTGGCTCATTTCTAAGGCGTGAATATCTCTTTTCTTCTCTCTTTGGAGCTGGTTACACAACAATCTTCTTAGCCCAATTCCGAAGATGTATGCCACAATTTTTGTAAAATGTTTTTCTAATGTCTTGTTTGTGCTTTCTACTTGTTCATTCACCTGGGGATGGTATGGAGATGTCACTCTGTGCTTGACCCCATATTTTTACATGAGCTTTTCTATCTTGTGTGATGTGAATTGTGCTCCTCCATCTGAAACAACTTCTCTTGGAGTACCGTAACGAGAAAAAATTTCTTCAAATAGAAAATCTGAGACTACCATCTTTGTTGCTTTCGCAATAGCTTTGGCTTCCACCCACTTATTCACGTAATCAGTACAGACCAAGATCTGGAATTTCTACTGGGAGGGTGGGTTAAAGGGTCCAACAAAGTCAATAGCCCATTTCTCAAAAGGCTCGAGGACTACCTGTGCCTGCAAAGGCATTTCATTAGCTTTACCAGGCTGCCCCATAGGTTGGAAACTATCACACCTCC
Source organism: Pinus albicaulis (assembly GCA_034641835.2). NCBI lineage: Eukaryota > Viridiplantae > Streptophyta > Pinopsida > Pinales > Pinaceae > Pinus > Pinus albicaulis. The sequence goes on along the minus strand of CM076570.1, from coordinate 1,192,840,740 downwards.
TGACATAATTCTGAGCATCAAGAAAAATGGAAGGCCAGTAATATCCCATTTGTAACACCTTATGGCATGTTTTTTTGTCCGTAAAATGCCATCCACAAGGGCCATCATGGGCAGCTTTCAATACTTCATAAATATCATCTTCAGACACACAGCGCCGGATCTGCTTATCTGCTCCTGTATGAAAAATTTACCCTACCATCCAAGAATATCGGGCACTATGATGAATAATCTTTCGCTGTTCCCTATACGACTTGAATGAGAAGGCACTTTCCCTGTAGCAAGATAGTTAGCAATATCTGCATACCATGGAGGTTTAGTAGAAACTGGAAAAATATGTTCATCAGAAAAAATTTCTTCTATTGTTGTGCATTCATCATTGTTATCCATTCTATATAGGAAATCAACTACTACATTATCCTTTCCTGGCTTATCTACTATTGTAATATCAAATTCTTGAAGCAATAGTATCCATATCGTAATATGGCCAGGAGTAATAGGTTTATTGATCAAATACCTGATTGTTATGTGATCAGTATGGACAATAGTAGAGTACCCGGTGATGTAGTGCTGTAACTTATTGATAACATAGATGACAGCTAAAAATTCTTTTTCTGTCACCGTATAGTTTAGTTCAGTAGGAATTAGATTCTTATTGATGTAATAAATTTCATACGGTGTTTTTTCTACCTGCTGTCCTAAAACAGCCCCTACTATTGTCTGAGAAGCATCAGTATGTATGTGAAATGATAATGCCCAATCAGGTCCTCAAAGGATTGGGGCCATGCACACCAGCCCCTTAATTTTTGTGAAGGTTATCTCACAATCTTCAATCCACAAAAATTCTTCATCTTTTGTTAGCAATTGAAATAGTGGGTGTGCTATTTTAGCAAAATTTCCTATAAAGCGCCTATAATAACTAGCATGAATAATAAAGATACGTACCTATGTGGGTGTTTTGGGTACCGAGAAATGTAATATTACCTCTAATATAGCCGGATCAACTTGAATTCCAGCAGTTGAGAGCAAATTTCCAAATACTATTCCTTCTTCCCTCGTCATATGGAATTTGACTGTACTCAACGATATATGGGTCTGTTTACATATTTTGAATACCTTCTCCAAATTTTCCAATCCTTCCTCAAATGAGTTCCCATATGCAGTAAAATCATCCATATAGATTTTGACGCTATCATCGACCAAATCAGAAAAAAATTCCCAAGATTGCCCTCTGAAAGATAGAAGGAGCATTGCACAGGCCAAATGGAAGGATCCTATATGAAAAGGTTCCCCACAGGCATGTGAAAGTTTTCTTGTCCTGGTATTCCGAAGCTATGATCTAGTTATATCCACTGAATCCGTCTAGGAAGGAAAATAAATTCTTTCCAGCCAAAGTGTCCAAGACTTGGTCAATGAATGGCAAAGGAAAATGGTCTTTTTTTGTTTGCTTATTTAGTTCCCTGTAATCTACACAGATCCACCATTTACCATTCTTTTTGGGAATGATAACTAGCGGGGATACCCATTGACTATCTGAGATGGGATAAATGAATCCTACATCCAACAATTTTTGTAATTCTTCTTTAACAATCTTTTTGAGAGAAGGATTCATCCTCCGTTGAGGTTGTCTTACAAGACGGAACTCTTCCTTAATGTAAATATGATAAGTGCATAGGCTGGCAGGGATACCCCTCATGTCGGTATAATCCTAGGAAAAAGCTTCCTGATGATATTGAAGAACTTTCAAAAGTTGTTTCGTCTGAGATTCGGGCAGGTTCAAGTTGATATTAAGTGTTTTCCCTGGTTCAATCTCGATTGGAGTGTTATCTTGGAATGGGGTTATAGGAATGTCCTCAATGTCATCTTTTGGTTCAATGTTTTCCTGTGTCTCACAGTTCATAGAAGATTCTATAATATGTCGAGTTCGATCGGGAATAGAATTGGAATCATTAATGAAGGTGTTAATGGCATCATCTTCAATTTCTATTTTAAATTGAAGGGCCTGGCCAATAGTGAGAACTGGTCTAACATCTTCATTTTCAGGTTTAGGCTCTTCTGCAGGTAGACATTTCTGACTGGGTAATGATTTTTCAGATGGGCTTGGTTCCATAGAAGAATAGAGCTTGAGATTCTTCGTAACTATCCCATTTGATATGATCATGTGTCCAGACTGGAATCCTATGTAGGCATCTGTAGTTTCCAACCAGGGTCTTCCTAGGATTAATGGGTGGCCACCTACTGAAGATCGAGTTTGCAATATAAGGAGGTACATAGGGTAATGCCATGAGTCTACTGAAATTATCACATCCTCTAATTTCCCTACTGGTTTAATTGTGGATCTGTCTGCAAGTTCCAGGATAGTAGGGGCTGGTTTAATGTTTCCAAGTCCTAATGTGTTCATTGTTTTAGCAGTGATAATGTTAATGGAAGCTCCCAAATCCACCAGTACATTTGGGATTTCAATCCCGTTAATTTGTACTATTAGAATCGGGTTCCCGGGGTCTCCGTATTTTACAGTCATGATATTTCGTAGCATGATATCAGATAGTCTGCTCATTACATGAATAGTCAATGGATCCTTAGGTTTCCTCCTTGGTTTCTTTGAGTAGTATTCTTTCAAAGTTTTTGCATAAATAGGTACATCCCTCATAGCTTGTAAAAGTGGTGTTTTAACAAAAATATTCTGCAGTTCCCCTAGGAAGTCAAATTCTGCTTGAGGGTTTGGTTCGCTCAAGGTCAATCTTTCGGGATATGGGGGAGATATTAAATGACCTTGATTGGGAACAACTTGGGGAGGTGTCTTATTTATTATGTTTTGATCTGAATTCTGCCTCACTGTTCTTTGTTCTAGTTTTGTATCTTCACCATCAAATTGTTCTGTGATAATGGGTGAAGTAGGTGCATTTACTACCTGGCCAGACCATAGATTTATCTCATTGAGTCCTGTGGTAGAAATGCTGTAGGATGGAAGGTTCAGAGTGTTTTTTTGTTGAACCCCTTTATTATTTGGATTTGGGTTGGGTTGGATAGGAAGTTGGGGTCTAATGGCTGGGTTTCATGGGGGCACATTGGAAGGCAACTGAAGTGGTTATTGAGGCATAGGCTGAGGAAACTGTGCAGTGGGAGGGGGTCCACGCCAAGTCTGATTCCATGAAGGATTCAGAATGGCTTGAGGAACCCATTTTTGCCAAGGGGGATACTGATATTGGGGCCACATGGCTGAAAATGGTGCAGATTGGGGATCCATACTAAAATTATGAAAGTAATGAGATGGGTCCTAAAACATACCTAGATTCACCACTGGTGGTCGAGGTTGCCATGGCTTCTTCTGCCCCATAAAGTATAGCTGGTCCACCATGCTTTCCTCGCTTGCTCCTTGGAAAACCGCTTTCAGCCCGGGCAAGGAAGGACATGCACTGGTCGCGTGAGTATGTTCGTAGATCGCGCAGGCTTTCACCGTGTTCAGCAGGAATTCCTTCAAAGGGTGTTTCTTTCTACACTGAGGGCAGAATATGGCCATGGTTTTTTCCAAATCCATCTGCTTTTGTTTTTCTTGTAAAGTGTCCATTTGTGATGATAGTTTGCTCAGGATATCGGTCGTCAGATTATCCAGTAGATTTCCAATCTCTGCTTTTGTGACCCCTCCACTGAAGGTCTTTGAGGACCGAATACCCTATCCACATCTTGCAGCCCCCCACGAACATTTGATACAGTAATCATAGATAGTTTTGAAGTTTTCTTTCGAAATATCCCCTTTTCCCACTATATTCAGGAGTTGCAGGGAGTCTTCCCTAAGTGCTCTGAGAAGAATGATCTTTAGAATTTCCTTGTCCAAGTCACTATGTCCAGGCCTCTGCAATATGTATTTAAATTTTTATACACAGTCCTCCATATTTTCATCCTCCTTCTGTGCAAATTTAAATATTTCCTCCTTAATTTCATGGGACTTACAGTAGTCTTGGTACTTTTCCAAGAAAGCTTTTTTCATTTCTTCCCATGAGGTAATCGTGCTTCCCCCTAAACCCATGAACCATCTCAGGGCTATCCCTTTTAAGGTAGCAAGAAATATTTTTAATTTCTGAGCATCAATCATATAGTCATATCCTCGAAAAACAATATCAAATTTGAAGAGGAACGTATCAGGATCTTCAAAAGAGAGCCCATGAAAACTAGGCAAGGCTGTTAAAGGTATGGGTCTCATTGGTGCATCACCTGTAACATTTCCAATGGGAAAATCAATAGAGGAACTTAGAGGTGCCATAAGTATCCTCCAATATTCACTTGGAGTTTCGACTGGTTCAACAGCCAGTAACTGGACTGATTCAATCGAATATGGTCACACCGCACTCCCCCGGTCCCTTGGTGAATCAAAGTCCTTCAAAATTTCCTTTACCAGATCAGAATCACTGAACTCAGCAACGGAAATTTATACAGCTTTGCCTTGGTCTCTTGGGGACGAAAACCTTGTTTGAGGTTCTTCTTCCCAGTAAGAGTTGCTCAATTCTTCTGATCCCTTACTTTCCACTTCTTCCACTTCTGTTGTAGAAAGAACACCTTCTGGTACTGTGGATGGCACTGGTTGTTCCACAGACTTCCCTTCAGAATTTTTCTGAACCCTAACCCTAATAGCAGCACAGGATGATGCCTCAGATCTAGATTTTTCAATAATATCCTGAATATACGTCTTCCTTCATAGATCCTTCCGTTTCTTTTGGTGTCTTCCTCTACCCCTCTTGTTTGGATCTTTGTTCATACAATTTTTGGAGAGGGTTCAACAAAGAAAATCAGTCAATCACTCAGGACCCGAAGTAGGACAGATAAATTCCTCCCCGGGATGAGATAAAGGATTTCACAAAAAAATGAAACACCAGGAAAAGGAAAAAAAAAATCGAAGTTGAGGACCTGGAGCAGAGTAATAATATACCCTTCCCAGGATGAGAAATTGGCCCCTAGAAGGAAAAACCAAGAAATAAAAAAAGAAAAAAACTAGACTACGCCTAGGACTTAGCGCAAGGATTTACAAAACACCTTCCCCAAGACGAGGGTTTAATTCTACAGAAAACAAAGTAATAAAAGAAATAGGAAAAAAAGAAAGCAAAAAGAAAACACAAGGCACTTACACTCAGGACTTGAAGCTGGGCAATAGATTCCCACCTCAAGATGAGAGATTGACTCTGAGATCTATTGCAGATCCTGTTCTTGCACCTGTTAGCGTTCCCTGGAAACAATGCCAAAATGGTTGGTGTCCGGATATGAACAGAATTCAACCCTTTTTCCCACATAAATTATCAACCCAAGGGCATTAGTTATTTCAAGACTAACGACAAAGTATATGCAGATACAAGCACATGGTCCACTGTAGATCACAGGTTTAATCTATAACACACATACCACTGTAACAGCAATGAAATGAATTGCAGAAATAAAAGGCATCCACAACAATTAACACAACTATAAAAACAAATAAATAATCACACCAAACACAACACTACAAAGAAAAGAAAGAAGAACACAACACCTTATCACAAGAGTGGGCCCAACTCTTTGATTAGGGCTGCGGAAACTCAAGAATTACAGGAGAAAAAGCAAGCTGTTGTACATTCAAATAATGATAAAAATATGTATTACAAAGTATGTATGTCCAAGAATCTCTTGATTCAGACCCCATAGGCCTCTTTATACAATTGTCCTGAAACCCCTGATTCCTCTCAACAACTCCATTGTTACAAAAATACATCTTGTTACAACAAAAACTGGGTTGCCTCCGCAAGAAACTGTAAGAAGGCCTAAGATAGTGCTGATATACCCATGGCTATCACGCTGTAGCAACAAATAAGGAAGACGCTAGAGATGATGGGCTGTGCCTTGAATCGCGGCCACAACACTCCTGTTGTAGCCAGATTTGAAGAAATATCGGAGTTAATATGTAGAAGATAAAACTTCCATGACAAATACATCATTAATCAAATATCCCATAAAATATAGGAAGAAGGGTTTTACCTCATGATTTTAAGATAAATAATGGCACAAGGAGATAGAAAGATAGGGTAAAATGGGAGAGGAAAGTATACAAATATGGTACTCAATAGATAGCAAGAACATCCACACAAATATATTATAGTATACCATAAATGAACATTACAATAATGGTGGAATTATCAAAGGTGGTATGGAGACTCCCTTAGCCTTTGCCTCTACCAGGGAATTTCCCCCTCCCATTTTCTGATGGCAACAGAGCAGGGTTTCCACACCAGAGCAAAAGGGAGCACTGGATGGACTGAAAAAGGTAGAATGGAATCAGGAGAAGGGATCGTTCGTGGCTTTAGATTTTTTATTGTAGGTGATGAGCCCTGGTATTGCACCAAGATTTTTGCAACTCCCAACGACCACTCAACTCTATTTATCATCCCAGGGTTCATACAAACTTAGAGGTGACAGTGTTATATGCACAATAGATGGATTCTACTCATGCCACCCTCAACTAGGTCTCCAGCTCAATAGTTTTTTAAGGTCATTCCTCCTACTGAATTAAAGAGAAACTAGATAATGTAGATGCAATGTATAAACTACTTCTAACTGAGAAAAGGGAAAGTTTATCAACTTCAACTTAAAATTTCTATTGAAACAAATAATGAATAGGAAAAAGATAACCTACTTGCAGAACGGAAATTACACTATCTTACAGTCATCTATATAGCTATCAAACCTATTTGCAGTAAAGGAACTATTTTCTCTTGCATAACTTATCAAACCATAAGTCAATATTCTATCTACTATTTAACTAGCTCACACTTGCATATAAATCATTGTTCTATGAATTATGTGATAAAATAATAATGTTATTATGCTCTTGCAACAAGGAAAATGAGGATTTAGAGTGGCCTAGGAGTCTCTATTGGTCATGAAACCACAGTTGGGGGTCAATGACATCCTAACCTAAGTTCAAGTTGCAAGAAGGATCAAAGTTGGATAAGGAATGAGGACCTATAGCTATGCTACAGAAGGCTACTATAGGAGCCCTATATTGCCATAGGAAGCCCTATAATGCTACAATAAGGTTTCCAAGAAGGCTCAAGTGGTAAATTAGATGGTTGGAAGGTGTGGGAAGGTGAATGGAAGTGAAGGAAAATGGGTGAAAGGTCACCAACATCTCTAGCCAAGATCAGAGCCCCTTTGAATTTGAATGCTATCTAATCTGATCTAGTTAACAAACCAACTCGTAATCTACAAAAATCATATGCAAAACAAGAGAACTAACACAAATACATTTCCAAGAAATAATAAACACAATGTTTTTGGTTTGTGGTTGGTTGTCCTTATACTCATGCTCCCATGAGAGAGATGAGGTAGATGCTTCAATCACAAAATTTAATAGAGTATTCTTCTATTAAGATGCAAGAAACTAAACAAAACTTTGAAACTAAGAGAAAGATACAAGTACACAAGAGGGACCTAAGTCACTAGGTTGGTCCCAAACCCAAGAGCCTCAACCCTTTGAAACTAACTCAGTAATGAATCAAATAAAAAATTCTCATTATCATTGAATCAAGGTCTAATGCATCACATAAAAGTAAAAAAATAACAATTCTTGAGCTCAATAGATACCTATCTGAAAAAATAAAACTTGAATCCTAATGAGCTCTTCTACATGCTCATCCAACACCTCCCTAAAAAATATGTATTGTCTCTTAAACCTTGAGAAGAGTGGAGCTTGACTCCTCATGACTTTCACTTGCTTGGCCGCCAATGACCTCGAGCTGATGATATAGATCTTGATGTGATTTTGGGTTCATTGAGGGAGTTAAGGAGGTGGAAAACCCCATATAATATTTCCTTGTTGTCTGCTCCGATCCCCTACATAGAAATTGTCTAAAAAATTTCTCTATTTCCTGAAATTAAACCATTTTAGGCTACATGATATTAAAAGCATATTTCACCCTTCTCACTAAGCATAATATGCCAAAAAATGTAAATAAATGTGAGAAATAAAAGTGATCAGGGTATGAGGTAAATAAAAGTGTCGCAGATTGTCAGGGTCTATTCAGACATGTAGCTTATGAATTTCTTGGTGCCGAAACGACTACGGGTGCTGGAGAAACTACTAGCAACTATTTCGGGATTTGAGGCACTACTCCTTCTATTTTGAAACAGGATTCAAATTCTGTCCTTGCTCTCGACTATCCAAATCCATAAGCTAGTACTCGCCTCCTTCCTTTAAGTCCATTCGAGGAGCTCCATTTGTCGAGCCAGACCCATATAGATATTATTTGGTTAGCATAAAATTTGATGAAGTGAATCAATGGTCAAGCACGGACTTACAGTCAAGGCTTCCATGGAAGTCTAAGCATACAAAAGATAGTGTATTGATGAGGGTGAAAGGAAGCTTCTAGTACCTATTTCTGACTTAGGGAGGTAATTCCCTATCCCTCTCTACAACTACAGTACTTTTATTAGATGGCCAGCTAAGAGACTTAGGAATTGCTACAGTTCCCTCAGAATAGCTCTCATTCTCCCATCCAAAGTAGCTTTGTGTTTGGTTCCTGTGTGTGCTCTTTATCTCGGTATGGTTCACCACATTCTAGTGCTATTGAAACCTTTTCTTGGCAGGTCTTTGATATGCTCGATCGAACCCGAATAGTGATACCAAAGAAGGATCCATTATCTTCAACTTAAATCAAGTGTGATTCCAGTGAATGTTGTCTAGAAGATGGTGGCTCCATGGGTTGTGTGCATATGTTTACAGTAAAGGGGTATCGCCAACCTAAGAGAGAAAGGAAAAAGGTTAGAGGGAAGAAAGGCATAAAAGGTCTTATTTCCCTCGCGGAATTTTTAACCATAGAGATTTTTTATATCTTTATATATACTTGTACTGTTACACCATTTTTTGATCATCTAACTTATTACTATTAGATGGACCAAAGTACACCATGTAAGACCAATTTTACTGTAGTAAAATTGCTTTCACCATGAAAAATAACTTGGTAATCCATAATTTATTAAGTTGTTTATGGTCTAAACAGGAAACCCCATGATGAATAACTTAATAAATCCTTATTTGTTTGATTTCCCTCAAGGGATAATTAATTAAACCATAGTTTAATTAATATTCCTTGTCATATTTAACCCAAAATAGGAAAATTAATTAGATAAATCATTATATATCTTATTATTTTCTAGGAATAATTATTTAAAACATTATTTAAATAATATTCCTTGTTAAATTGGAATAAATCATTTATAAATAATTGAATAAATCACTATTTATTTAAATATTACTCAACCACATTCTTAAAATAATAAATAAATCATTTATCTATTTATTATTTACAAATAAAGGGATTTGACCAAATTAAAATTAATTTTTCCTCCAACAAAAACAATAAAATATTCCATAAAAGTTGGATCTAGATTTGGTTAATAATATTTTAATTATGCACCAATATCTAGAATAACTCAATTTTTTGTTATAAATAGAAGGGTTTTTCTATTCATTCACTACCTTTTGTTGCCTAAAGATTGCTATGGATCTATACTTTTGGTTTGACTTGAATCCTCCATCATTTTCATATTTTTCTACTTTTTGCTTGTGAACTCCCCTTGAGTTCCATTTTTTGTCTGGGTTTTCTACACCATCAAGAGAGAGAGAGAGAGATCTTAGATATGAAGCGTTGAGGACATACAACAACCTATCCCATTGAGGGGGACTGGTAACATCTTTCTATGTTCCCTTCCCAGGTGTCATAAATACAAAAAATATTTAAAAAACATTTTTGTCTTGTTCATTGGATGCATGGAGCAACTCTTGTTTTTATTTGCTATTTAACATCTTTAACTGCATAGATCTAGATTTCTATAGCATTTATTTTGATCACTAACTGTATATCTAAGGAAATTGACAACCATATTTGATGTTAGGGTTGCTTGTTATGCACAACTAAAGTGAGCTTTTTTCATACGCTTGCGATTATAATTCACATTCACAACTGGCGATTCCACAAGGGTTTACAAGTACGATTACTGTCATTTTTTAGATCCCTGCATAATCAACTACTTCAACCCCTAGGGCTTTACTTTAGCTTCTTATTTTTCATTTCTTGATGTTTTTTTTAACCTTTAAAACCCTAAAACAATAAAACTTCTTACTTCTGTGTGTTTTTGGGCCTATTGCACAGGTGACAGGTATCAACTACAGTTGAGACAATAATTTTGTTTGAAACTTGCTCCCAAGACCTCCAGAAGTGAAGGTCGCACTTTTTTGGACAAAACCTGTGACCTCAACCTTCACGACACAGAAATCAACCTGAAACTTGTGACCTCTGCTGAAAACATGTCAGAACCTACGACCTGTACCTTTTACGGGAAATTTTCTATGATTTTTCTGGGTTTTTATGGGCTACTATTCAGGGTTGTTTGACCTCCCTCTCCACCCGTCTTGGACTTGTACTTGATTTTTTTTATTCGTTTAAGTAGGAACCAAGCCCCTTAGGGCTTCATTATGCTTCCACCATTTTAGGAGGAGTTTAGCTGAAGCAGGTCTTTTGAGATTTTAGTGTGTTCAACCATATTTCAGATCTGAACCTGTACTTTCAAATCCATTTTTGATCAGTTATTCATGCATCCAAAACACCTCTTTTCAGTTTTTTTTGGTCCTCCTTTAGGGTCCCCTCCATTTCCCTTTAGGTTGTAGCCTTTTGCCCCATTTTTTGCAACACTTTTCCCTCTGGTTTTTTGTTGTTTTTTGCACCTCTTTCCAGAAGATCTAACCTTTAGATCCTTGTCCCTCCTGAATTTAGATCCATTGGCCATTTTGTGTGTTTTGACTAGATTTTTCCCACCCATAGACTAGTTGTTGAGAATCCCTCATCCTTGGGTTTAAATTGATGCATATTTAGCTGTTTATTTTCTGTCGTATTCAGTTTCATTTACTGTCATTTTCAGATTTATTTACATTTATACTTTTTTTTCTTTTCTTTTTTCTCTACATACATCTGGGCTTAATTAAAATTAACACACTTAGCACATACACGCACACCGTAAGTGAAGAGGATCTAGTTTACACTGCCAGGCCAAGACTATAAAATTGTAAGCAATTAATCCTACACCTCCCCGCCCTTGTTTCGACATTGTAATCACTTGTTCATGCAACTCCTTGCCCTTTTTGGTCTCTCTTCCTTTTATGATCTATGTTTATTTTCCATCATTTATCCCCCAAGGCATTTATCCTAGAGACTCCTAGGCCTTCATCCTCAGTTTCCGGTTGGAAGAATTACTCCTTCGCGTAAGGTTCAAGTTCGTCCTCCACCGAGTCCCCATTCTGACTCTACTTTTGGTTCATCGATTTCCCCTTCTGGTTCTCTCCTTGAATCTCCTCTTATCACCTTCACCATGTCTGGTTCAAGACCTAACATTGGTGGTAGCCTCAGCCCTAATGCTGGGAATGCTACTAGTGGGGCCGCAACGAGAACTATCCTGGCTGCTCCTTTGCTCCCTTATATGGCAGGCCTCAGTCTTCCTGATTTTAACCAGTTGATTAATGACCCCATACACCATGATCTTGGTTGGCTTGCTATGCCAACCAAGATCCCTTCAGAAATACCCATGTTTGAAGGTCTTTCTGGAGATGATCCTACCAAGCATGTTCGTTCTTTCCACATGTGGTGTTTTTCTAACTCCATCGCCGATGACTTCGTCCATCTTTGGTTGTTCCTGTGTATGCTTACTGGAGAAGCTTCCAAGTGGTATGTCGACCAGGCCTTCGCCTCTCATACTACTTTTGTGACTCTTGCCCGAGATTTTCTGTCTTACTTCCATTTTCCCCTTCTCTATGACACCGGTACCAAACTCTTGACCTCTTTCCATCAATCGTCTGTGACCCACCTATCTGATCATGTCCAAGAATGGAGGAGAAGAAAGAGCCTATGTCAAGCCCCTAACTTCGAAGACCGTGTCTACATGGACTAGTTTCTCATATACCTTTTGTCTGCTATTGGAAAAGATGTTGCCTCTCACTTCCCTTCGATCGAGGAAGTTGCCCTCTAGATTGCCTTGAAGTATGACATGATCTACGCACATTCTAGTTATGTTTATACCGTCTCACCTGATTTCCCTAGACCTGGTGGTTCCAACACACCGGTGGCATCCCATACCACCGAAGGTATCATTGGAGCCCTTTCTCATTCATACACTCATCCTCCCATGGGTTATGGTATCCCTCAGGGAAGGGCCAGCTCCTCCAGCACTTTCCCCCCTCTCGGTAGCGTGTATCCAAGATATGACATGCCTCCTCCTTTTGACCAATCTATTTAGCCCAATATTTCCCAACCTCCTTATTATCCATATCCATAGCCTGGTGCTCCAGCTCCTCCAACATTAGCACCTCAACCTCCCTTTCCTTCTCAACCCCCGCAACAACAACCATCACCCCCTCAAGGTCGCGTGTATGCATAGTAGGGTGCGAATAATCCTCCTACTTTCAGAAAGAAGAGGAAAGGAAACCAAAACAAATCTGCCCAAGGTAATCCAGGAAACAATCCCCAAGGGAATGCACCTAACACAGCAACCCAGCAACAGGGAACTCAGCCTAGCCAGGACACACCTGTTCGCACAAACAAACCTTGTTCTTGTTGTGGTGTATATGGCCGCTACACCCATGATTGTCCTATTTTACCTCAAATGCGTTGGATGTGGGAAGCTCAAGCAGCATCCCGAGGACAAAAAGCCTCCCCTTAGGTTCCTCCCAATGTTTCCCCTACCCAACCGGCTGTGTTTACCAATCCTTTCCCCCAACAAGGATTCGTGGCTACCCAAACCCTCGAAAGTCAGGCAGCTACTAAACCTCCTCCATTTGGTACCTCTAATTACCAGATCCTCATGATGAACTTTGACCAACCCATTACCTTTGACCTCAACCTTCAGATTCGGTCCTGTCAGTACAACAAGCCCCCCGCTACGTCTGCTCCCGAGCCCCCTTCTTTAGGTCCCATAGAGCCTCTTTCGACACCCAATGGTATTTTACTGATCCCTCAGCCAAAGGCATAGGTTCATACCAAGATCCCCAAGGGATCATTACGATGAAACGCTGCTTCTTGATATAAAAGGATGATATTAGTTTTCTATGTTAAGTGTATTTTCAGTGATAAAACATGTGCATACTTGTCTCCATAGTTTTCTTAAGTATTCAATATTTTGACCATGAAAATATAAGTGATTTTCCTAAATTAAAAGCATGAAATAAGAGAAAATAACATTGAACAATAATGTATAATAGAGAAATAAAACCACACATAACATTTACACATCAGGCATGGTGAAGTTGTTCACCCCTCCTGGGATAGATTTGTTGGTCTAGTTCCCAATGGCATGTCCCTCTTTCATTATGCTAAAAAGTTTGCAAATACATGTGTTTAGAGGCCTCTAATGGCTATTTTCATTGCACCAATGGCTCTAGAATGCTCCAATTAGTCTAGAATGACTTTTCATTCACTCCATTTGGGTGAAAATTGACCCTCCAAGTCCATTTCCCAATAACTCCTAGAAAACCTCCACTAATTGTGGAGAACTACACCTAACTGCAGTTATATTTGCAATTTTCCAAAATGTTTTGGGGTGCACTAAGTCTCCGCCAGTTCCAAACTATAGCATTAAAGTTTAATGGTTAAGGGGAGGGGGTGGCCACACGCCAACCCCCGAAACCCCGCAGTCTCATTAAATTTGGTTTGGAACCACATGTGACAACTGTGGTAAGTTGTGGTGGAACCGAAGTTTAATGCGGAGTTACATAACCATCAGAATTAACTTTGGAGTAAACCCCGCCATGTGAGAAGGTCGATAAATGTTGGAGTTAACAAAACCATCAGATGTTACGTTTGTTGTTGCGGTGAGTTTGCAAAGACATGTGACCATTCCATGGGGCCGCTAACCCTCGCATGCAAACTTATAAAACTTCAAATAACGCTGGTGACCATAGATTGTTAAGAATCAATGCAGCGCGGTTTATGGAGATTGTTGCACATAGGCCGGACGTCGCGGGGTCGAACCCTGCAGACCTCTACCTAAATTTTACACCACCACCCAGGGGACATGTGGCAGCCTTAGGAATGGCCACATGTCACCCTCCCATTGGTCCAACAAAAAAAACATACATTATACCATCCAATCACATAGCACCACTTGTCAGCCTCAGAATGGCTCAGAGAAAAAGGAATATTCTTAGGAATATAAGAATATTCCTTTTTCACTGACTGTGCACCCTCTATGCTGACTGGGCATCTCAGTCTAACCTGTCGTAAAATTTAGATGTTTGGGAAATCGATTAGAACATGATATCTCCCTCATACGACATCAGTTTTTCAAACCGTTAATAATGCCAAAATCAGGAAGACAAGATCTACGCAACCATCCTGGTTTCAACCCAATCCCATAGCCTTCAATTTTGAGAAAAAATTATGAACACCTGATCAATTCTGGTAAAGCTACCCATTCATATATTATAGTATAGTAGATGACTTGAAATAATCCCCTGGCACCTTGTCAACACTAGAAGTCCTCCAGCTGTGCCCTTCACAGTGAAAATCTCTACTAACTTCCATGGGCACTGTGGATCCTTCGGATGATATTTTGATCATCTTTGATGTTGACCGGTCAGAACATCCCCCCTTCTTGCTTCTATCACCTTCCAAATCCTTGTAAAGATTTGAAATTCCAACATCTCCCGTTGTATCATTGATGAGGGGGCATCCACATGTGTGATGTCCGCTTTGGTTTGGAAGAAACTCGAATCTCCTGAGTTAGCCCCTTCCACTATCACCCTCTAAGCGTGGGATGACCACTCTTCGCTTCCCCTTGGCATGTTCCGCAATTGTCCTATTACTCTTGCGGGAAAGATTTTTTGTGTTGACGTAGAAGTCATTGATGCCCCCTTAGACTACAACATTCTATTGGGTCATAGCTACACTTATGTGATGTCTGCTATCCCATCTGCGGTTCACTGTAAGATGTGCTTTCCTCACAATGGAAAGATCGTCACCATCGACCCGTTGACATATTACGAACTGAAGTCTCAGACCTCCCTTGAGTCCATCATCTCTTCGGTGGCCAATAAACAAATAGTCGAACCTCTAACCAGTGTCTCACCCAGAGTCTACAAAAACACCTCTTTGCTTGTTTCATGCCCTAGTCTCCCTCCTCCTATCTCTGATCCCAACTCATCGAATGTTTGCATGATGCAATCATCTCAGTCTGACCTCAAATGGACTGGTTTCACTAGTCAAAAGCCCCACCCTCCGCAACCTGCTCCTAGAACCTAGAATCAGCCGTCAAGACCCTCTCCTCTAGACCCCTCTTCTGCAGCTACTGCCCATGAGCTTATCTACCCTCCTGGAAAGGTTCCCTGGCCTTAATCATCTCATAGTTGTCCTGCCTAGCCATTACCCCTCTGGTCAGATACCATTTCTTGCTCACCCTCTTGGAGTATTTTTGGTACATGTTATGGCTACCTTATCTCTTCCTAACATGACCCCGGGGATCCTAGTATGGTACATTGATACCCCATCCACTATCCCGCCTAGACATCCCAAACCTTATACTGCTTTGACCCCAGCCCAACTGGTTGCCATGACCCATCCCTTTGCTTCTGTGCCTCAGCCACCTCAACAGGAA
The DNA here is from genome assembly GCA_034641835.2 of Pinus albicaulis. NCBI lineage: Eukaryota > Viridiplantae > Streptophyta > Pinopsida > Pinales > Pinaceae > Pinus > Pinus albicaulis. Next base: position 1,192,825,086 of record CM076570.1, on the reverse strand, counting down.
CCCACTCCTGTTGTGAAAGATTCAGGTGAGGGAGGAAAAGCCCGCAAGAATGCACCTAAGGAAAAGGATGCCCAGACAAGCCCTGCTCCTCCTCAACCTCCAAAGCATACCCCCTCATGTGCTTTGTGTGATTTTTTTGGTCATGCCACCCATAATTGTCTTGAGTTTCCTCATATCAAGGCCATTGTTAATGTCACATTTCCTGAGTCTAAGGTCCCTGAAGGCTTTTTTTCCTCCCCGACAGTAGCCAAGAACCCCAAGGCTGTTCACACCAATCACCCATATGATTTGTGTGCTCTCCATGGACATTATACCCACCTTTCTCCCTGCCTCAAGCATTATCTCACCTCTTTGGAAGTAGTTTGGGAGTACAAAATTGAACAGAACCAATATGCCTCTCCCGTCCTTGTGCGGTATGCTTCAAGCCAACCTGAGAATACCTCTGCTCCCATTAGCATTCCCCCTCCCGATGACAAGATGATGGAATCTGCGGCCACTATCCTCTATGTATCCATTATCTATGAGATCCATAGGGGAAGATCCCTCCGAGACGTCCCCTTCTATTTTTCTTGACCTCCCTTCATCGATCACCCTAGGCTCAAGATCAGTGGATCCCTTATCTGCTTGTTCCTCCTTCACCCCCTGTGACGATGAGCATGTGAACCTTTCTTCTCATGATGATGAGTCAGGTATCTTTGCTGCGTCATGTGGTTACACTTCCACCAGTTACCCCATCTTCTATTGTGATGACAAAATCATGGAAGCATTTTCCACCCCTTAGTTCATATTTCCCGCCCATAAGAGCAATGACACCATCCGTGTATATGGTGACTTCATGACCTGAGCACAAGTTTCCCTCAAGATTAACTCCCTTAAGTCTGATATTGTTGAATCATTTTCGTTCCCGAAAGTTGAGGGTGTAAAGCCTGCAATTCCAAGCACTAGGCGAAGGTCAACTACATCAAAAAGGAATTTTTCTCATGCAAAAATCTAGAGAGTTAATAAAACTTACCCAAGTATAAAATTTTCACACAAATACATCAACGATATCAATGACAAGAAAAAAATATTATCATGGCCTGCAACTAAAATTAATTGACCTCTGGAATGCTATCTAACCAGTCTCCATAGATTGTCGCATCTTTTGGAAGAATAATATTCTTTAACATCCCGAGATTTAGACTAAAGTTCAAGCCACACCTATCCCATTGACTTCTTGTTCATAGAACAATCTGAAAGAAAGATATCCATATCTTTATTTGATATTAATATATTAACCCCAATAATACCTTTGCCATTTTGCACAGGCTTACCTGATGAAGGGGAAATATTCTCATGCTTTTATTTTCCTATTTTTCCCTTGCAAATCCCATTATCTATGAATTTTCATTCAGATAAAATGACATCCTCTTGATGATTATTGTTGTTTGAAACTTGAGAAGGAAAATTAGGAAATGGAGAACTTGTAGCATGGGGAAAGAGAGTGGCACAGGTCCCGAAATTCACAAGTGAATGTCGTGTATACACAGCCATGAGATTACAAATGAGAAATGAAGCGGTGAACTCGTTTAATTTTCCATCTATTTTCATCACCTTTATCAACTCACTTGCGGATAGAACCAACTCATTGAATCCAATGTTGAACCTGCGCATTAACTTGTATTAACCTCATCACATTGAACCTAGCCACATTACACTTGCACATCGAATAAAAAATTTAAATGATCAGTTTTTATTGAAAAATGTGAGCTTGATGAATTATCATGCATAATAAAATTTAAATAATCACTTCTTATTGAAAAATATGAGTTTGATAAATTATCATGCATAATGTGTGAGATACAACTCACTAGTCATTAAATAAAAACTCATGTCTACAAAATATGATCAACCAGTTGCCAAGATTTACCATGAATGTTGACTGTTACTTAATGCTCTATTATAATGTATATCTAGTACAATTAATTAAGGAATCATAGAACTCAACTAATTGTATAGTGTTATGAAAAATTTATTGAAAAAGCGCCATTATTATTATAATTCAACCGCATAGAAAGTTTGTTGTGGAAGTTCATTTTTGTTTCTTAAATAAAATCAAACCCTCACTGTGCACCACACATTTAAAAAATGGAAGGACTGTAGCTACAAAAATTTCAAAAATAGCAGGATTGTAGATATATACAACATGAAATTTTTTTATTTTTATCTATATACTTTTTTAGTTTTAGTTGTACAGAAACAAAACTGTGTTGGGCACCATGTGATACATGGTATATTAAATTGGTTTTTTTATATAATATAAAAACACTCAATATTCAGTTTTCATGCATATAAAGATATTATTTTAATTTATGCTAATTAAATTGATTTTCGGGTTGGTCTAAATTTTGTTTATTCTAATTTCTTATTAACACTTATATGACAAAGATTAAAGTAATTTTGATTTTCCCTGAAATTTTTTACCAGGCTATATTTACTCGATTGTGCTTTATTTTTGAATGTTTCTATCTGTTTGACAGAATTGTGAATTATCGATAAAACATGCTTCCCTAGGCAGGTGCTAATATAGAACAAAAGATTAAAAACTATACGACTACTTTTCCTAACTAAGAACAAACATACAGAATGAATTACAAGCTTACTTTGGATCCAAGCGCTACTAAATGGTTCTTTCTGTCGCTTCCGTTGTAGCTTCAAATTCCAGCCGGCTGTGCAAAATATTTCCTGCAAGAATGAAAAATAAAGAACATAAGATAGAAATAATACAGACGTCTATTCAAGTTAGTTTTCTAAATTAGTAAATCATAAACCACATACATAAACTAAGATCTTGCAATATGGAAAATCAAAGCCAATACAGATGCATATAGGGAAAAGTAAGTTGTAGTATTTATTAATAATAGAAGGAGAGGTTACAACCTAGTGACTGATTTGAAGTGACCATCTCCAACAACATTCCTTAACCTCATCACAATATAAGTCTCTCCAGCAGCTGTTACAAAAATCTAACTCTCAATTAAAAATCCACCAGCATTTCTCTACTCAAATTCTTCCTTATCAAACACTAAGATCCATGCTCAATTTATAGAGGAGCTGAAGGTAGTTTTACAATCAACGTCTTTCCAATAATAGGCAAGACATGTTCCCAATATTGTAGATGTCAAATGGACACATGGATTCGAAGCTTGACACATGTGAACTCTTCTAGAAGGAACTGGCCAAGTGGAGATTCCGGAACAATGAGAAATCCACTCCCAATGTGACCAACACACGTGTGAATATCGGGAAGTGCTTTTCAGATCAGCCTTGCATGGGGCTACCTGCATATGAAATGCACTTAGTCACTTTAGAGGCAACGTTGATGAGCTCTCATATGATATATTATAAACTTCAAACCTTGGAAACCTTTTCTTGATGAAAGTCATGTATGATTTGTCTTGTTCTTTGTCTCAGGGCATGTTGAAACTTGAAATGATAGTGGGTGATAGACCCTATTCATTGGTCCTAGAGATGATGCCTAGTTAACCAGGTCATTAAGAATGATGCAAAAATTGACCTATAACAAACTTCCTCCTAAAGCATGAGGTCAAAATAATAATAAAAACATTTGATTGAGATTCTTTACACTGTGATGGGCTGGAGATGAAGCAGAGTGGTTGCCTGCATCATTATTATAATACATTACATTATGATATATCCTCTTTGATCATATTAACATGTACATAATTCAGAAAGTCATCTTCATTGGAATGTTGCCCAAATGCAGACATGCCTACAGATATAGGCCAATGTTTGGATGACAATCTGTATGTAAGGTCATCATACAGATGATGTGTACAACAATCCTAAAATCGTAGCTCGGATGGATGAAACTAGATCCAGGGTCTTCTTATATCGTTCACTCGATCATTCAAGTACAAGTCTAGCCATGCGAATATATGATTTGTAGTTGAACATGGAAAGACATAATTTGATTACCAGCCAATGATGTGAGATGTTAACAAATGCGAGAGAACCACCATTAATGTCAATGGCCCTCAAGGTACTGCAGTACTTTTCGTAAGGCGTGAATAGATGATTTGATGTTGAACGCCAAACAAAATATTTCGGTCAAAGGTCTGGAAGCGAGGATCTTGTCGATGTTGTAACAAGCCTCATGGTATTGGAATCTGATGTTTCTAAGTGAGCTTCCTGGATATTGATTTTTCATCGACAAGAAGTCACCTTATTGTGAAATGGGAGTTACTGATTTCAGAGACAAACGTATGACTTGATATAGCAATTTTCAGGGATGACGGTCATGAGAATGAAGGTTTATGAGTATTGCAGAAGGATGAATATTCATTGGATGACTTCTCTTGAACATATTGATGACACTAAGATGAGTTGGCAGCATTGACCCAAAACCAAAAGGAAGGTATGATGAACCATAGGTATGAATGAACCATCAAGAAGATTACCCAACCCAAACAGTCACGGACATGGAGTGAAGAAAGTGTCATGTTCAAGAGCGATTTGCTACCATAAAGATTTCTTGCTCAATTTTCCCAAATTTTCCCTGGTCATTTGTCAACCAGTATCTCGGTTATTTTTTAACAAGCTTGAGGAGAATAACATTTTCTTGATCTATAATTCAACCCTTCGGGTGAATAAAGTATCGCTATTTAATAATTTAATGAGTCTAGCAATGAATGAAAATCGATTCTTGCCATGATCGACGAGCCCATCGTTATTTTATGTTTTAACAAGCTTAACGATAGTGATAGCCTAGTCCTTTTTCACATTTAGAGAGTTTGAAAAAGAGGACGAAAGAAAACTCCATAAGTACTTTTTCATAAATTTGTCACTCAGATCTGAAAAAGTGTAAAATAATATCTGAGAGAACCTCTTTGGTCATGTTTAACCAAGGTGTTCCTTTTTCGTAAATAATCTATCTCAGTCTGGAAAAGGGTTAAAATTATACTGAGTAGATATCAATTCATTTACTCTTACGAGCTCGAAAAGCCAAGTGCTCGACAATCTTCTCATATTATCGAAGTCTGAAAAGAGCTGAAAGAAGACTCCAGGGGTTATTTTTTCACTTTTATCGAACTAAAAAAAGAGATAAAAGTGCACTTCAAATCTTTTTTGTTTTTAACAAAGCTTGAAAAATGAGGAGAAAAAGTATGGTTTGTGGTCAAGTCATTCTTTGAAATAAATCTGCATGATTAATCTGTTCATCAGTTCTATATCCTATTCAAAACAACATCAAATGGATTAAAAATACATGTTTCATGATAAAAACATAATAAAACTATAGTCATAGCAATAAATTTAGCTTGCAAATAATTAAATGACTATTAAAAGTAGTTTCACTATTCATTTTTACCATTCCATAGTTACCATTTTCATTTTGGAGCTCTAAACTTGATTTTCCCTCGAACTTCAATGATCGATTGCGTGCAATTGGTAAGAATGTTTTGAATTCCCCCTGCAAGAGCACATGTCTAATGCCCCTTGCAAGAGAAGATGCCCCCAAAGCTTCATTTCATTCACCTAAGTAGATTACTCGTTACTAATAGCTGGATGGAATGAAGGTTCATTATAGGGGAGGATTTGTTTCATTTTTTAATAAGCTTGACACAGGAAAAAAACTATGCTCATGACCTGTGTTATTTTTTAATGAGGTTGACACAGTAAAAGAACTATCCTCATAGGCACTTGTTTCATTTTTTTAACAAGGTTTACAGAAGAAAAAATAACTATCCTCATAAATATGTTTCATTTTTTAACGAGGTTGACACAAAAAAAAGAACCATCCTCATTGTGCAGTTGGACTAGTAAGTGTGTGCTAGAAAAGACGTAGTCGAACGAAGTCATCATTTAAGGAGTACCACAAATGATAAGTTATAACATGTGTTGACGGGTCTTCTCTAGGGTTTCCATTGAATTTAGGAATGTCCGAGAGTAACATATGTGGTATCACCAACCACCAAGGAGAATAACTAATGGGATTAGCTTGATATTGCACTGAAGATGTGAATAAAGGATAAAGCCATTCAGTACTCATAAAGGAGGAACCAGATAGGATTCCAGATGATGACATGGGTGAATTCAATGGACAAAACGTCGAAGATGAAGGAACAATAGATGTTGTCACAACTGAAATATATGGTTCAGTCTGGGATGTTATCTCAGCCATGGTCAAATGAGCCAATGTATACCCTATAGAATCTATGGGAACTCGAAGTGAAAAAGGATCAATAGAATCAGAGGAAGGTGATTGAGGAAAAGACTCGTATAGGTAAAGCTCCTACCGAAATTGAGTTGGCGTTAAAGGTGTCTCGGCTTGTGATATTTCTTCAATGGAAATCAAACCAGGTGGAAGAACTCTGCCGTTAGGCCCAAATTATATTTCAAGTAGTTGACTGCGTGATATGGGAGACTCAATGGATACAATAGATTGTGGAGTGACTAATACAGAAAAAACTTCTAGTTGTTCGACTTCGGGATCAATATTTTTCTCCACTTAGGGAATATAGCAACTGAAATATAAGGGGATGATAGACCCTATTTCATTGGTCCTAGGGATAATGTCTAGTTTGACCAATATTAATTGCCCCCTAAAGCACAATGGGATCCGAATAAACTTCCAGTTGAACAATGTTGGGCTTGGGAGGTATGGTCTCACATATTAGATGGATCGTGACCACGGGTAGTTGTGAGGACTCTGTTTTGACAATAATAGACAAACCAAGATGTGTAGAAACAACTTGAGCTAACTCTGGTTTATGGGAAAATCATGTTTCACTAGAGGTACGGATTGTACTTGATTCGGCAGATCATGATCGCCTTCGCCTACCAAAAGTAACTTCTGGTGGTAAAGGTGGTTTTAAAGCTAATCTACGTGAACAACGAGGGAAAGGATTTTTGTTCTTCCATGATTACTGACTTATTTTAACCAAAAAAAATAAACAAAATAAAAGGGTAATGCTAGGCAAAAGGTTTACCAAGAAACTATGAACTGCAGAATACCTCTTGGTGAACCAAGAAGTACGGGCAGGCAATATCCTCGAATGCTGTGTTCGGTGTAACACAATTTGCAAGGCGGTTGACTCAGTTCACTATGCATGGATAGCACCTAAAATTTTTTCTCCGAAATATACCCAAAGGTATGTGGAGGCCCAAGTCCATATTAGTGTTGTCTGATGCGAAACCGCACAGTGAGAGCACCCCTTTATACTAATCATATTGTAACACCGCTTGATATACCTGAAAGTACATGGACGAGGTACGATATACTTACGTACGTGGAGTGAGGTATCACACTCGGAATGTATCGCATACAAGTTAACGAGCACTGCTATGTTTTACGATGCCAGAACACGTCTCAGCCTAAACCTTCTAAATGGTAGCGTTATGATTCCAATGATTTGTTAGGTAAATTGAGGTAAATTTTATGTTGATCTTGTTTAAAAATTTTCCTTTCAAAGATTCACCGCGATGATGTATTGGAAATTCCTAAAATGCAAACCAAGAATGATAAACAATATTTCACTTTTAGTTTCTTCAATGAAAAACCTAGCTACTAGAGGAAATGAGAAAACAATTTGTGAGCAAACAAATCAATGAGCACAAACTAAATGCAGATTTCCTAATTGTTCCTTTTGCAAAACAAACAAAACACCACATGCAAATGCAAGTTTTTATTTTTAGTTCCTTTAATGTTATGAATGCAGAAAAGAAACTAAGTGCACTAAATCGACAAAAACAAATGCCTTTTACTTTCGAGAAATGAAGAATACAAACAACAATTTCTCTTTTGAAGGAAAAATGAGGAATTAAACAACAATTTCTCCTATCAAGAAGTGAAGAATCTACGACAATTTCCTTTTTCAAAAGCAAATGGATCTAATGTGATAATGAAAATACTTTGAAATCAACTCGTCAATGATAAAGAAAAACGCTTTAAACAAACATTGAACAAATTTTCTTTCAGAGGAAGAAGTATATAGATTCGCCAGTCAATATGAGGTTCAAACTTTTCAAAACACAGAAGAAAACAAACTGAATCAATTTGCAAAGACAAATTCAAGGGAATTTGGATGGTTTCAGGAGGCAACGCAGTCTCTAAGGGGAGACAGTGCTATGCAAAGCACTATGTCTTATCCAAGGGTGCGTTGGGCGCAGTGTATAAAGAAAAACATAGCAATTTAACACACTTCTTTTGCAAATTAAGATTTCAAAAAGTTTAATCTTTGTGAAAAACAACTACTGGGTGAATAAACAAAGAAAATCAGAGGCTAAAACACCTAGAACAAAGAGAAATTATCCCCAGTGGAGTTGCCAATTTGTTGGACGGAATTATGAATTACGGATAAAACACGCTTCCCTAGACAGGTGCTAATATAGAACAATAGATTAAAGACTATACAACTACTTTTCCTAACTAAGAACAGACACACAGAATGAATTATAAGCTTACTTGGGATCCAAGCGCTTCTAAATGGTTCCTTCTGTCGCTTCTGTTGTAGCTTCGAATTCCAGCCGGCTGTGCAAAATATTTCCTACAAGAATGAACACTAAACAACAGAAGATAGCAATAATATAGATGTCTATTCAAGTTAGTTTTCTAAATCAGTAAAGCATAAACCACATACATCAACTAAGATCTTGCAATATGGAAAATCAAAGCCAATACATATGCATATAGGAAAAAATAAGTTGTACTCTTTATTAATAATAGAAGGAGAGGTTACAACCTAGTGACTGATTTGAAGTGACCATCTCCAACAACATTTCTTAACCTCATCACGGTATAAATCTCTCCAGCAGCTGTTACACAAATATAACTCTCAATTGAAAATCCAACATCATTTCTCTACTCCAATTCTTCCTTCTCAAACACTAAGATCTATGCTCAATTTATAGAGGAGCTTAAGGTAGTTTTACAATCAATGACTTTCCAATAATAGGAAAGACTTGTTCCCAATATTGTAGATGTCAAGTGGAAACTTGGATTCGAAGCTTGACACATGTGAACTCTTCTAAAATGCACTAGCCAAGTGGAGATTCCGGAACAATGAAAATTTCACTCCCAATGTGACCAATGCACCTGTGAATGTCGAGAAGTGCTTTGTAGAGCAGCCTTGCATGGGGCTACCTGCATATGCAACACACTTAGTCCCTTTAGAGGCATCGTTGATGAGCTCTCATATGCTATAAACCTTGGAAACCTTTACTTGATGAAATTCATGTATGATTTGTCTTGTTATTGGTCATAGGGCATGTAGCAACTTGAAATGATAGGGAATGATAGACCTTTAATCATTGGTCCTGGAGATTATGCCCAGTTAACCAGGTCATTTGGAATGATGCCCAAATTTACCTATAACACTATCCATTTCCTCCTTTAAGTCATGAATCTGAATGTTTCTTATAGTGTAGTGACTTCACTTTTTTTTTTTCCAAAGATAAATGATTGAAGAGGAAATTGAGAGCAATACCTAATAGGAATTGATTTTCGGGTTAGCCTAAAGTTTGTTTATTCTAATTTCTTACTGAAAGCAACTTGAAAGTGACTTTAAACTCATTAAAGTAATTTTGATTTTCCATGAAATTATTTACTAGGCTAGGCTATATTTACTGAATTGTGCTTTATTTTTAAATGTTTCTATCCATTTCCTCCCTCAAGTCATGAATCTGAATGTTCAACTTTTTTTTCTTTTTTCCAAAGATAAATAAATGAAGATAAATTTAGAGAAAAATATAATAGGATTTCAGCTAAAATAATAGAAATGAATAATACCTAGGACATACCACAGAGCTCAACCCATATGCAGAGCAGATGCAGAATGTCATGCTTAAAAGAAAAAATGTGAGGCCAATGAAGAAGATAGGAACCTTACTTGGGACTCTCATCGCATATGGCTTGCAGAGAGACTCTGAAATCCCAAAAACGAGTGGCGCGCATATTTCGATCAGCCAAAGCATGTGGAAAAATAAAATAAAAAGGAAAAATTGAGTAAATGGAAATTAAACCCATTTTATATAAATAACGTGGAGTGAGTTTGGCATTGGAGGCAGATTTCAAGAAGATTCATGCAAGGCGGAAGGCTAATTCATTCCTCCCAGCTGAAGAAAACTTTGGCTTAGTTGCGCACAAGCCTACAAGAAACTGGTTGGCAAGTATCATCCAGATGTATGTTTGAATCTCCATCAAATCAAATTGGGTAGTACACGAAGAGATTTGTTCAAAGCACAAGAATTTTATGTCGTTTTGTAGGAGAGCTCTCTATGACCACCATCTGGTCATGGGTTTAAATATTATTCCCACTCAATGCTATCACCCAAAAACTAACTCAATATTACGCTTAACAAGTAGATGAAATTAAATCAATTTTTGTAGTTGAAGTTGTGAGAAGACAAAATTAAACTACCCAAAAACTAACTCAATATTATGCTTAACAGGTAGATGAAATTAAATCAATTTCTGTAATTGAAGTTGTGAGAAGACAAAATTAAACTAGTTTGATTGTATACTTTGGAATTTGGAAGGAAATATTGGAAATCTCACCATTAATTTCTCAACAGATAGATGAAATTAAATCAATTTCTATAATGGAAATTGATTAAATCAATTTCTATAATTGAAATTGTGAAAGGAAAACTAAAAATCCCATCATAATTTTTTATAGTTAAAGTTGTTAAAATATGAAATTAAACTACTTATCATTATGTAATCAATAATAAATCATATATGCTACTTCAATATTTATTAAAACATTAATGAAATTAATGTAACTTGACACATCTAGCACACTATCCAATTTCTTTCATTTTACTCATTATTTCTCTATTTCAATTTGCATATATTATCCGTATTGATCCTTCTTCTTAACAAATATCCTATAAATACGCAGATCTCTCCTTGTTTGAGCGTTTCTATTTGTTAACTTTTTAACAAGGCAATCTTGCATGCAGAACAACATAATTCTTAATTTCAATAAACGATGTTAATTCTTTATGAAGCTAAGTAGAGGACCATTTACTCCATTTCCTAATTCATAGTGATTTATGACCTTTCAAAATCCTTTTTTGTCCAATGAGGCGCTAGGGGAACAAGAACTTTAGCCTATAGAGCGAGCACAATTTTTAATAATAAGTATATAGTTTGAGAGGATTCAATAATCAAAATTTTGTATTTTTTCTTAAAAGATAACAAATACATCATAATAATAATACAATTTTAAAAAGTCACTTAGATAGCAGGACTTAAGATTTGAAAAAAGCAATTCATTTGTTTGCTAGTGACCAACTTTACAGAGTCAAACACTTAGAGAATGGCCTCTATTGGTCTCATCAACAGGCGAAGCCACACAGTCATCACATGCAAGCAAAAAGACTCCAATGGTGAGGGCAGCATTTTAACAGTATCCGCTTATTCAAAATTGAGGACTTGGCTGTCAAACGCAATAGGAAGCTTACCACAGTTCCTTCTTTTCACTATTTTCAAAATCCATGATGTCAGACATGAAACATATGAACAAGTGAGGGAAATTGAACCCGAGGAAAAGTCCAAGGGCACAGAGAGAACTGAATTGTGACTATGACTAGCATTCAAATTACTATTGATCTTGAACACCGTATTTTTGTCACTCAATAACGCTGTCACACAGGTGGGCATTTGGGTTCATTGCTAACACAAAACTAATCATTTTCAATTCAATTTGCACATTGAGTTACTAAGAGGTTTCACTGTTGCCAGGTACCATCTACTCTCCACATTGGACGCCATTGCTAATTGTGTAGAGACAATGTGACTAGTCAGTGGAAAAAGACAATCAAGCAATCAATAAGGCCACTATTTCCATACTTATTTCTTTATGATAAAAAATTTCATAAAGATGTTTTGTGCATATTCAAAACAAATGTATTGGAATTGAGCTGCTGGCTACCAAATGTTAAATGCGAGCTTGTTAGACTAATATGACAAGAATTGAAAAACTGAAAAGAAGTGGAGCAAAGGATTGCTCATCTCAATATTATGAATAGATTAAATAGGATTACATTGAAAACATCAGTAATAAATAACTATAGTGTAACTGGACTAAACTGGAGTAACTAGAAACTGAACTGGACACTTGGACTGACAGTTTCGACACCTAGCAGGTGGTTGGGATTACATTCTTTAACACTCCCCTTTAATTTCAACCACATAAAAATTTAATTCAGATACCTGCTGGTCTATGTATTAGCGAGGCTTACAATTTAAAAATTAACTTTCAACTAGATTTAGTTTTCTTCTTCTCTTTTTCCAGATTTTGTATCTTCTAAATTGTTTCAAATTTTTCATCTCATTGTATTCTTCAAACCTCAAATTCTTCATTTGCTGGTGCAGGTCTGCTATTGTTCCAGACTATCAAAGCATGTTTTGGACTTCTTCAAGAATTGACTTGTATGTGGGCTGCTGCCACATATTGTTTTCTGTAGTGCGCTTTTCATCATCAATCTGCTGCAACATTAGATTATAAAAATATCTTATCTCTTCAAAACTACAATGCATGAAAATTTCATTCACGTTTTCATCAGGCATGTTGTCTTCAACATTCATATCTACAGCTTCTGTGTAGACCTCAACTAGACATGGTGTTGCAAGCCATGTTTCAATAAACTTTAACTTTTCTTCATAATCAATCTGTGTATCTGCACACTCAAAATAAATGTTAGAATTAAAAAATTTTTTAGAACGACATTGGTTTTGGTCTTTTTTCTCTGCAATGAGAGCTTTCTCTAATTGTGTTTCCTTTTCTGCTTCTGTGTCTATCTCTATTTCTGCATTCCCTTTGCAGACTTATTTTTTTGCTTCTGTCTCTGCTTCTTTCTTTATTTCTGTCTCTGTCTCTGTTTCTGCTTTCCCTTTGCAGAATTCTTTCTTTGCTTTTGTCTCTTCTTATTTCTCTATTTCTTCCTTCTGCTCTGCAATGGGAGCTTTCTTCTGTTGTGCTTCCTTTTGCTGCATCTTCCTCTATCTCTGTCTCTTCTTCTCGAACATGTGCTATTGCATACGGGTTGTCTTCTACTAACTGGAGTGGGATTATCTCACCAAATAGTATCATGTAGATATCATATTTTTTTTGCATCATCTGCAACCAGTCATCATTAGCTAATAAATCTTGATCAAATTTTGTATCAACAATATTAGTTTCTGTTGCTGGATTCATCAAATATTCGTCAGCAAGCTCTGTTGCTGGATTCATCAGAACATCATCAGCAAGCTTTGTTGCTGGAATCATTAAGTCTTCATCATCAAGCTGTGTTGCTGGATTTATCAAAACATCATCAGCAAGCTCTGTTGCTAGAATCACCATATCATCAACAAGCTCTGTTGCTGGATTCATCAAATATTCATCAGCAAGCTTTGTTGCTGGATTCATCAAAACATCATCAGCAAGCTCTGTTGCTGGAATAATCAAATCATTGTCACCAAGCTATGTTGTTGGATTCATCATATCTTCGTCAGCAAGCCATGTTGCTGGTATCATCAAATCTTCGTCAGCAAGCCATGTTGTTGGTATTATCAAATCTTCGTCCACATGTAGCTGTGTATAGTGGGGTTCACAAGCGTCTTTGTGCTCTCTCTCTGCTTCTTCTGACTTTTCATCTGGCTGTAGATTTGCTGCTACAGATCCACCTTTATCTTCAACTTCAATGCTTCTCTTTGCACCAAAACATCTCTCAAGGGTATCCCATGCCTCCTTGGCTATCTTGGCATCTGAAATCAAGGGAAGTATATTTTCATCGACTGATTCTTTTATGCATCTTAATGCATAGGCATCTTTTTGCCTTCGTATTTCCTGATTTAAAAAGATCTCGAACATCTTCTGTTTCTGCTTTAGCCTCTTTGTTTTTCCTATGACCTCATTGCTTGGCTTCCACAAATAGACAAATCTACATATGCATCAAATACCTTGCTTCCAAAATTTCCTTGCTCAAATAATCTCCTTTTAACAGATTCACTTTCACTTTCTCACATCACAACTTTAAGTTTTTTTTTTTTTAACTTAAAAAAAAAAAACTTTTTCCTTTAAAATATTGCCATACCCATAATCTCTTTTATAAAGCTTTCCTTTTTAACCATACCGTGAAGCCTTTGGTTTTTTTATATATAAAAAAGACTTCTTAAAAAAAATTAATTCACACTCCCTTTCTTTTAAAAATGAGCTTCCTCCGTTTTTCTTAAATCGTTTTCAAAAACATCCATTTCTTTAAAAAAAATTTGTACTCACTCTTACAAATTATTTCCAACAATTCCCATTTTTAAAATGGATTTCCTTCCATTTATAAACAGCCTTATAAAAATCAACTTTTCATTCCATTAAAAATAAAGCTTTTGAAAATTTGAAGTTTTAAAAAAAAAAAAAAAATTGAAAAAAAATCAACCCTTCAAAAATACTTTGAATACTTTTCATACTTTCATGCATTTAACTTTCCTTTTTAAAATCCTTTGCATACGTTGACCTTCATGCATCTTGTTTTTGTGCACGTGCAGCTCAATTTAGGAAAAGTTAAATACGTCCAAAAAAATCTGTTAAATGGTTTCAGAGTTTCATGCATCACACAAAAAAATACCTGAACGCAGGTGATGGACTCCGCACCAGCGTTTGCCTTAACGCAGCTGATCCACTTTGGCAGCAAGTTTTCCGCAGCTGCTGCTCTTGGCTCCTGCGTTCTAACACGGATTTTCTTATCAACCAGTGCGGTAGTGTAACGCTGATCTTCCTTCAAAACAGTGCGTTAGTGCATCAAATTTTTGAAAAAAAAATTCGGCTTTCTTCTCAAATAGCATTCAAATTTCTGCAATTCGTTTTGCCGGTGCTTTCTCGAGCTTCGCTTGGCTTTTTCTTTTTTGTTTTTCTTCTGTTTCTTCGCAGGAGGCGTTTTTCTTCAAACTTCCGCTGCTTTTCAATGAGTTTTATGCAGGCTCGTCTCTCTTCTCTACTGCTCCAACTTGGCTCTGTTGCTGCTCTCTGGGGAGGCTTATGCAAACTAGCTCCGATAACATGACAAGAATTGAAAAACTGAAAAGAAGTAAGGCAGAAGATTGCTCATCTCAATATTACGAATAAATTAAATAGGATTCCATTGGAAACATCAGTAATAAATAACTGTAGTGTAATTGGACTAAACTGGAATAACTAGAAACTGAACTAGACACTTGGACTGACCGTTTGGGATTACATTCTTTAACATAATATAGCATTCATCGGAAACAAAATATTTTCACGAAATGCAAAAATAGTGGAAACCTCCAAAAAGTATTTATAACCCCCACAAACCATCAGCAAGTTGATTGCATCAACAAGTTTATTGGAATATCGGTGACCTATATAGGGTTTATTCACAGACCAGTTCCTTTCGTTAGGCAACTTCCTCCATGATAACACTAATCTGAAATTCACGCCTGCTATCCTTGGATTCAATCAAACGAAAACATATTTGGACTACCCTTTAAATGATTGTATGTTTCACATTAAACAAGTCATTCATTCTTAGATATGATCAGATTTATTTAAGACAGGTTATAACAAAGGCCATGAAGAAGTTGGAAGTAAAATTACACAGTAATGCTACCTACATTATTATTCTTTATTTATCATAATTACGCTCTAAAAGATTATGGGTTTCCTTTTGCCAACGAAACTATAACTAATTTGGAGGAGATCCATGCGTGGCGTTACAGCACACGCCAATAAGACCTGTGCATCGATTTGGAGGCTGGCAGTTCCATGTGCCGCATGGCGGAAATATACAAAAACAACCCGGAGTAGGCTCACAATAATCAGAACGTGGAGGAGGAGGATGGCCATCTTCAGGAAATACTGTAGCGACCCCTTCTTCGTCTGCCACTCATTCCACCAAAACAATATTTATAACATACATGGTTAAAAGGAGAAATCCAATAAATAGAAACATACAATGTAACCAGGCATACCAGAAGCTGTTCGGTGTGTTGTAGCAGCAGCCTCTGCAACATTAACATTGATGAATGAAATAACAAGAGTCACCAGAATCGAAACCGCCAACATTGTTCCAATTTCTATCCGTTTTTTCGCCATTTTTCTCGTCAGTTGTGTAATTGTGTTTCTATAGTCGAGCCCTTTTTTTCTATTTATAGAACAATTGTGGCAATGACAGATAAAGTAAGTCACTATGTGTTGTTTTTTTTTTTTCATTTTAAATAAATAGGAAATTTGAAAAATATTTTGTTTTGTGGTTGATTTTGATTTTTTTTTCATTTTTCATGTAAAAGAGTTTTTTTCTATTCTCTAGGATTTATTTAAATCTTGTTGTTTTCTAGATTTGTGTGTGGTGAAGATATTCTTTCAAATAATTTATTATGTCCAAAAATGTTTCCGCAACAACAATTTATGTATATATGTAATATTATTTGATTATATGTAATATTATTTGATCAATATAATGGTGTGTGTATGCATTATCAAAATTTATCTTGCATATTCCCCAACTTCTAAGTTTCCACCCTCACAAGGATTCCCTTCTGCTACCTAATGTGTAAGTTGGAATAGCAAAATTGTAGAAAAGAAAGAAAGTAATAGTAAAGTTTCTCCCTTTTTAGTGGGAAACATCACGACATTCCCCTACGATAGCTAATATTAGTGAGAAACATCAATCACTCACTAATAATAAAGCTTAGGTTTTTTAGTATTATATGGTATTACACATTCAATTTTGTTTTTAATTGTGTATTAATTTTTTTTGATAAAAAATTTCTGCATCTTATTCATAGTTTAATATTCTAAATTCAAATTTTGTTATTTTTTACTATTATTTAAATTTACTAATTTGTAAGGTGATTGGTTGAAGTCTTATTATGGGTGTTGTTTAGTAACTTCCATTTTTCTATTAGTTATTAATTTTATTGTTTTTAGTTGTATTTCCTTTTTATTTAACTTTTTCATTTTTTTTTTCAATTATTTCCACTTTCAACAATTATAACTTTTTCTATGTATTCACAATTTAAAATGACAATTTTTAAAGAGGAAAAAAATCCATTAATTTTTATTTTTATTTTTAGTTTTGTTACTTTTTAATCTTGTATTTTTTTTTTGTCATTTTTTATGGCTATTTTTTCTATATTTTTAATTCCAATTCCAATAATCATAAAAAAAACTCTTATTAATTTTCAATTTGAATTTATTTTTTTCTCTTCACCTTTCTACAGTTTCTTTCCCTAGAAGCAATAACGGGAGGTGAATCTGAAGAGGAGGTAGCAGGACAACGAGAGGAGGAGGAAGGAATGTTTGGTGGAAATTCCACGCAAAGGACTTTGGAAAGTCATCCGAGCGAGGAGAAAGAGTGGTTTTGGTGAGCTGAGAGCTTGGTTATTCAGCCAAAGGCCTGCAGCCTCTCTTGAGCTCTTTCGTTGAGTTGTCGGGTGAGTAGGTTATGGAGAGCCCAGAGCATCTGACGACCTGTGCGAGTCTTCTTCTCCTCCATACCAAGAAAATTCCTACGAATGGACTATGTTATACCATAAATTAACATCACAATAATGGTGGCATCATCAAAGGTGGTAGGGAGACACCCTTAGCCTTGGCCTCTGCCAGGGTATTGGCCCCTCCCCCTATTGCAGTTTATTGTCTAATGGAAACAGAGTAGAGTTGCCACACTAGAGCCGAAGGGAGCACCGAATGGAATAAAAAAGGGAGAATGGAATTGGGAGAAGGGAATGTTCATGGATTTAGATTGTTTATTTTAGGTGGTGAGCCCTGGCATTACACCAAGAGTGCTACCACTCTCAAGGGCCACTCAACTCTATTTATCAACCCAGGGTTCGTACAAACTTAGAGGTGACAATGCTATATGCATAGTAGATGGATTCTACTCATGCCGCCATCAACTAGGTCTCTTGATCAATAATGTTTCAAGGTTATTCCTCCTACTGAATTAAAGTGAAACTAGCTAATGTAGATGCAATGTATAAAATACTTCTAATCAAGAAAAGGGAAATGCTATCAAGTTCAACTTGCAATTGCTATTGAAACATATCATGAATAGGAAAAAGCTAACCTACTTGCATAATTGAAATTACACTACCTTGGAGTCATCTATCTAGCTATCAAACCTATTTGCAGTAAAGGAACTACTTTCTCTTGCAAAACCTATCAAACCATAAGTAAAAATTCTACCTACTATTTAACTACCTAATAATTGCATATAAATCGTTTTTCTATGAATTCTGTGATAAAATATTAATGTTAGTATGCTTTTGCAACAAATAAAATAAGGGTTTGGAGTGGCTTAGGAGTCTTTATTGGTCATGAAACCACATCTGGGGGTCAATGGCATCCTAACCCAAGTTTAAGTTGCAGTAATGTTCAAAACTAGATAATGAATGAGGACCTACAACTATGCTATAGGAGGATACTACAAGAGCAATGTATTGATATAGGAATCTCGGTAATGCTACAAGAAGGCTGCCAAGAAGTCTCAAGAGGTAAAGTAGATGGTTGGAAGGTGTTGGAAGGTGTTGGAAGGTGAAAGGTCACTAACATCTCTAGCCAAGCTCAGAGCACCTTGAACGTCTAATTTTCACTATAAGAGGTTCTCTTAGTGATCATGAAAAAATGACATCATAAAACATAATTTTGGTGACAAAATTTGGCGTTTGGAAGAGGAAGTGATGGAGTCCAGGGTGGAGGTGGGGAAGTTTCATTTTCCTGTAGATTCAAACAACCTACAAGCATCACATGTATACATTCAATTTATTGAAACAATGAAACAGCTAGAACCGGAAAATATGAGTTGAATTTGAATGTTATCTAATTTGATATGTCAGAAAACCATCTCCTAAGCTACAACAAGCATATGTAGAACAATATAAATAACAAAAATACATTTCCAAGAAATCATAAACACAATGTTTTTGGGTTGTGGCCAGTGGTCCTTCTACTCAGGCTCCCAGGAGAGAGATGAGGTAGAGACGGAAATCACAAAATTTAATGGAGTATTCTTATACTGAGATGCAAGAAACTAAAAAAAACTATGAAACTAAGAGAAATATAAAAGTACACAAGAGGGACCTAAGTCACTGGGTTGGGCCCAAACCCAATACCCTCAGCCCTCTGAAACTAACTTAGTAATGAATCAAATAACAACTTCTCATTATCATTGAATCAAGTTATAATACATCACATAATAGTAAAAAACTAACAATGCTTGAGCTCAATAGCTACCTATCTGAAAACAAAACTTGAATCCTAATGAGCTCTTCTATATGTTCTTTTATACAGGAGGGTATCTACCAACAACTCTCTAGAAAATATGAATATTATCTCTTAAGACTCGAGAAGAGTGGAGCTTGACTCCTCATGATTTTCACTTGCTTGGCTGCCAATGACCTCGAGCTGGTGAGAGTGATATTGATGTGATATTGGGTTGATCGAGGGAGTCAAGGATGTGGAAAACCCCCTATAATCTCTCATTGTTGTCTACTCTGAGCCCCTACAAAGAAATTGTCTAAAAAAAATCTCTATTTCCTGAAATTAAACCATATTAGGCTACATGATATGAAAAACATATTTTACCCTTCTCACTAAGCATAATATGACAAAAAAAGTAAATAAAATTTATAAAGATATAGTTCTAAAGCTGGAGGATGGCATTATGATCCTTTATAATGTACCTATTGATGAGCCTAATCATCAAACCACTATTGAAATGGTTTCTCATCCTTTACAAAACTCATTCATCCATGTTTAACTCTCTCATGACCCTAGTGGCCTCCCTAACATCCCAAGGCACCTAAGATGGAGTGCCTTTTGTTTGGTAGAATATTGCATTATTTTTTTCTTCAATCCACTGCTTCTACTCTTTTGAGTGGTCTCTTCATTCATGCAGTACCAGTAGCAAAGGTGGACTGAGTTTCAAGCCTATCCATTGGATTCTCTTTCTCTGCATAGTTATTTTATAGAAGGGTGTATTCTCTAAGTAATACTTCATCCTTTTAGGAGAGTGTTATTCTCTATGTTGCAAGCTTAGTGGTAAAGCATGCCATCTCCTTTGGAAAGCGTGCAAACTTTCCTCTCCCAAAAACCTAGAAATATATTGAAAATGAAGAATGGCTTAATATCAATGTACTTTTGTTCCAAAAAAATATCATTTTCAATGAGGATATCATTGCTAATGATAGCCTTGTGGATCATTAGCTCAACTCTAATGTATAGGGGTTCCTTCTCTTCTTTATCCATTACCCTTTTTACCTCTTATGCTCTTGTTTCCTCATTCACTAGCCAAGATGCCAAGGCCATCATTTTCATGTCACTTAGTATCAAATTAGGATCCCAATGGTTCATTTCATTTAGTATGACGTTATGCATATAAAACTCATCCATTTTTTCTCTACCCCAATACTAGCTTGTTTGAAAAAATCAAGAAATTGCGTGTAATTTTGAAAATGTAGAGAACCATGTTAAGCTAGAGTTTTAATTTGAAATTGTAATCGTTTCTCTTTGTGGAATAGAGCATAATATTTGGAAGGTTTTCTGCATTGTAGTGCCTCCATACAGAGGCTTTCCATAGAGGCAAGTTGGGTTTCTTTCTCCTGCAACTTCTCTGTCAACCTCAAATTCTCTGCATGTAGTTGTTATCTTACCATACACTCCCTATTTCTCAAATCATCTAATTCCTTCGCCATCTCCTTGAATTTTCCCTCCATCAATCCCACATTTTCTACATTTTGTGATCTAGCAATCAACATCCATCTGTGGGTCCTTCCCCTTTCTTTCCCTAGCTCAAAAATAAGTGGGATTGTGAAATTTTTAGGGATGCTTCTCGCTCCTTCAATAAATCTATAATAGGACACCAAGCTAGGTTTTAGACTAGGATCTTGTAGTTCTAAGGAGTCATTTTCTAATGTTTTTGGGAATGACATTGCCTCCCTTAGCTCACCTTCCTTCTATTTTTCCTTCTATGGAACACCTTGCCCCTCTTGTGGCACCTCCTACCCTTCTAATTGCACATGTCGCCCCTTTAATTCCGCATCCTTCCCCTCTAATTCCACATTTTTTCCCTCATGTAGCATGCTTTGTCCCTCTTGTATCTTCCCTTTTCCTTCTTGCTAGATGCATTTTGGTGTCTTGGGTTGCTTGAAGGAGTTTCATCTAGTGGTAGGTCTCCTCACATACTCTATAGGAGTCTTCGTTTTTGGATTTGGAGAGGTGACTTCTTCAATTTTCCCTTCAGTTATTCCTACCTCCTCCTTCATTCTTTAGGACTCCTTAATTATGATGGGGACTTTTGTGGGAGTTTGTGGCCTCTCTTGCTTGGTCTTAGTGGTCTTCGTGGCCTTGAAATATAAATGAATTTTCCTTGGTATCTTTCTTTTGGGTTTAACTAGAGTGCTTAAGGTAGCCAAAGTTGTAGCTACCTCAGTTTCAGTGTTCCCTAGAGACAAAATTATTTGTTGTGGAGATATATTTGTTTCCTTGGGCCTAGTAGTCCTCTTAGGACTAAATTTCTCCTTTCCTTTTTCTTCTCTTTCTTCCTTTTCATATTTTTCTCCTTCTACCTCTGCCTATGCTTCTTCTTTTGTCCTTTCTGTTTCTTCCTCCTTTTTTCTTGTATTCTCCTCCTCTTTTGTGTTTACATCTATTCCACCAATTCTAGAGGCGGGTGTCTCTTTAGGAGTAATGTTTTGGGTCCCTATGAAGGTTTATTTTTCCACGTCTATGAAATTGGACCACAAGAAAAAGATTCTCAAATTGATCAAGGAATCCACTACTATCAATTTGATAAGGCCATGGTGTGATAGGCGTTGGTGTTCTCCCTCTCTTAATTTTTGAATCATTTCCCTGATGGACTGCAAGAGGAAGTATGGCACACTATTGAGAAAGAGGAAATATGCCTTAAATATGAGTTCATGAAGAAACCTAATGTGGTAGGCATATACCACACTATTTCTGCCCTCATAAGAGATGTATTTCAGAATATATTAAGCCACCTCATCCCATGGATAAGGTAGACTTTCTCTCCAAACTCATTTTTTTCCCCAATTGGCTTCTCTTTGGCAATGAAAAAGTTATTTTTGGTAGTGACATTGGTGGCTTTTTCCTCTCTACTCCATTTTATCCCTAAAGGAAGGGTGGTTACTCTGTTAATTATCTCAAGGCTTAGAGATATCAAATCCCCTCACAACAATGGTGGCACTGTGCTCTATTTGTGAATTCAAAGCCATGGAAAACTGAAGCACAAGGTCATCATCATACCCCTTCAGTAGCTCCAAAAATCCCAACCACTTGTGTCTTCTAAAAATGTTGACCACATGTGTGTAGGTGGATTCTCATGGTATCTAAGCATTCTCTTTCTGTTAAACCATCCTCCATCTTCTCTTTATGTCCTTAATTCAATGAGGGAGAGATGTTTCCTTTATGGTTTTAGTTTCTAGTTTAATGGTAGCAGTGGGCCAAAAATGCCTTATTACTTTCATTACTTATGCTTCAACCACTATCTTCTTCAAACATACCTTTTAATTGCACAATTATACTACCACTTCCTGTAAAATTTTAAGAGAATTTTCATGCAATTTTGATGGATGTATGAGGGAGATGGTGAAACTTACTTATTTTAAAAGTGTTATGAGATGAAGATGGAAAATTTGGACTCAATCAGAACCTTTTTTGCTCATATCCACCCTATCAGCCTTCTTGTAGTAGGGTCTCAACCTTCCTATAGCAATTACAGTGCTTCCTATAGCATTGTCCTGTAACAATAACAAGTTGAGGTTAGAAGCTCCTCGGGGGCACAAAAAGCTCGTCCTCTCTCTAATTGTTCTTAAAATGAGATAATATGCAAACAAAATCGAGCCCAAGTACATAATATCCTATTTTTAGCAAGGGTTCGGAGCATTGTGATGATATGTCATTCACACGAGGTTTCCTCTTTTATACTGTTGTCCCCACTCTGAGTGATTGTTTCTATTTTCCTCGTAATCACCACCCACTATTGGTGATCCAAATTCAGTTGATGTAACACCTCCATGTTGCAAGAGTTATTACCATCACTTTTAGCTCACTAGCTGAGGCTGGCCAAGTTAACTGGCCACATCTAGTCTATTAAAAAAATATCCTCTCAAAATTCATTCATTTAGTCATTTAAACATAGGAAGAGAGTGAGAGAGTACCATACCTGAGCCTAACTCATGGTTGAATTGCTGCAGGGGCTTGCATGCTGGAGTTGGACCATTGTATTAATACCAAGGGAGTTTGAATTGGTGGCTTATTTCCTTGTCTATTTCTTCATTTTCTTCATGATGCTTGGCTGTGGTGTTTGTTGTGTGTGTACAGGTACTTTGTGGATGTCCATGTTGTTTCTATTATTGAAAATTCTTCCTGGTAGTGCCATGAGTCCTCCAAAGTTGTTTTACAAGGTCCCACCATGTCCTTTGATGATAAATAAAAAAATGTCATGCTCTCTGTGGTGACTGCACAGGTTAGCTATAGGAAGAGGTTATCTTCCTGTAGCAACCAATTCCTTTTACCTTTGGGTCTTAAATATGCAAAGGGTGATGAGTGAAAGTGTGATGATACCTAATGATAGTACTAAAACTATGGGGGAGAAGTGTAGGCTTTAATAAATGAAGATGAAGACCTCTCTAGTTTTGTAAAAAAAAAATTAACAAGTAGGATAGAGCAGAGGGTTTGAGTGAATTTATTAGTGAAGTGATATGCATGAGTGATGGATTTATGGTGGACAAGGATGAGGGAGAATTATTCACAATTCTTCTAGGTCATAAGGATCTGATTGGGTTTTCCTTACTCTCGGATCTCTCTCCTGTATCTTTTTGAAACCTCCTGTAGCACTAGAGGAGCATTATAGGAACATCCTGTAGAAACACAAAGAGGAGGTGAAACTTAAGTTTTGAGCTAATGGGATGGTGGAGAGAGATGAAGATATGAGTGGAGATGATGGAGAGATATGAATATATGAGTGGAGATGATGGAGAGTGAGTGAATGGATGGAGGAGTGAAGAAAAAATTGAAAATTTATTTGACATGTAGCCATAATCTACCACTGTGCACAATCTTCTAAAAAACCATAAAGATCAGCAATCATGGCATCATATTGTGTTGCTCCTCTTTTTGTTTTTTTTAGATAGATAAGTAGGCTACCTCCGAGGAGGTTTTCAACCCACCTGCCTTCCCTAGGCACCTGAGAGGAGGTTTTCACCTAGGGATCTTCATCATTTTTCTTCTTCTCTTTGTTTTTCTCTAGGAATTCCTTTCAGCCCTAAAGTTTTCCTTGGATGTCTCATATAGGTTTTCATCCAAACCTCTTTATTTATTTATTTATTTTTCTAGGAGGGTTGTGAACTGGAAGCCATGGAACTCCCAATCACATTGAATTCTCTGTTGATTATACTAATTCTGCCTTAGACATAGTCCCCCTATATAAATTTATTCTATAACCATTGACAATCAGAGGGATCCCTTCCTCATCAATGGTTCTGATCTGGACAAACCAATTGTCATTAAATTTCTCTATTATGTATGGCCTAACTACCTTGTCATTAATTTTACTTTAAAATCCTTAAACCTAGAGTCATAGAGAAAGGCTCAATCCCCTCTTGAGAAATATTTTTCTTGATATTCTTTTCATGCCATACCTTCCTCTATAATTGTATAACTTCATTGTGTAGGAGGGATTTCATTATGAAATCATCCATGCCATTTAGTTGGATCAACCTTTTTTTTTTATGCACTTGTGATATCTAAGTCCAATCTGGCTACCATTCTCAAAATTTTTATACTCAAAATCAATATATAGCAAAGCTTTCTTCCCATAAACCAAATCATATGGAGTGAACCTAGTATTTGTCTTCCAGGTGCTGTTATAGGCCCAAGTAGCCTCCACTAATATTTCTGCCCAATATTTCTTGTTGCTGCTCACAACCTTGGTAAGGATGCTCTCCAATTATCTATTGGTAACCTCTACTTTCCCATTTTCTTGATGGTGTTAGGAATTATATGTTTTGTGCTTGATATTATGTTTCATTAGGAGATTCTCAATCATTTTTTATGTGAATTGAGCTCCCTGATCGATGACTATCTCCCTTGGATACCCAAATTTGTAGAAAACATTTTCCCTTAAGAACTCAACCACTTTTCCTCTATTGCTCCTTTGACAACCTTTGTGTCAACTCAATTTGTCAAATAGTCATTGCACACAATAATTCATTTTATCTATCTTAATGGTTGATCAATTGGCCCAATGAAATCCATGTCCCATTTGTAAAATGGCTCTAAGGCCACTTGAGGTTGTAAAGGAATCTCATCCCCGGGTATAGGTTTCCCCATCATTTGGCACTAATCACATTTTCTCGTATACCTCCTTGCATCTTGATGGATAGTGGGTCAAAGGTAACCAACTTGTAGAACTTTGAAGGATGTCCTCTTAGTAACAAAATGACCCCCACAGGGCCCATCATGGCATACTGAGAGGATGTAAAATACCTCCTCTTCCTTGGCACATCTCCTTAAAATATGATTTGGTCCCATATTGAAAATATTGTCACCAATCCAAGTGAAAGGGGCATTCTTTCTCACAATTATGCTCTTCTCCCTGGATGATAGATTTTGAGGAAATATCCCAGCAACCAGGTAGTTGTCTATGTGAGAAAACTAGAGAGAGAGCACTGAGATAGATAATAGGTGCTCATCTGGAAGTTGATCATCAATCTTCCCTTCATCTTTTGCATGAAAAGTGAGTCTAGAAAAAAATATGCAATTAAATTTTCTTTGTTTGGCTTATCAATGATAGTCAAATCAAATTGTTGTAACAATAAAAAACACCTAATAATTATAGCATTTAGATCAGGTTTATTCATAAAAATTTTAATAGTTGCATGGTCAATATGCGAAAAATTATTATACCTAATGATATAGTGCCTGAAATTGTTCAAGGACTCTACAATAACTAAGAGTTCTTTCTGAGTGACAACATAGTTCAATTCAACGTTAGACAAATTTTTACTAATGAAGTAAATGACATAGGGAAACTTATCATCTACTTGACCCAAGGCTGCTCTTGAATATTTGTCTGATGCATCAGTATGGATATGGAAAGGAAAATCCCGATTGGGACACCTAAGTATGGGTGCAGTGGTCAATTTCCCTTTTAATATTTCAAGGGCCTCTTGAAAACTACTTGTCCAACATAAATCTGAATCCTTGGCCAACAATCGAAACAATGGTGAAGCCACTTTACTAAAATCTTTGATGAATATTATATAATAACCAGATAAACCCAAGAAACTCTTAATATCTCTCTTTTTATGATGGGTAGGGACCCTTTAGATGATAGAAATATTGTTTGGGTCCACCTGAATTCCTTCCTAAGATATGGAGTGACCAAGGACAGTCCCTGCCTTCATTAAGAATTCACATTTCTCAAGGTTCAATGAGAGATGAATTTCAATGTGTTTCCTCAGGACTTTACCTAGATTATAGAAGGCCTCCTGGAAATCACATCCATAGGGAGTGAAATCATCCATGTAGATCTCCAGAGAGTCATAAACAAGCTCAAAAAATATGCTCAAAACTTCTCTTTAAAAATTGGCAGGGGAATTGCATAGGTGAAATGGGAGAAATATATAAGAAAATGTACCCCAAGGATATGTAAATGTAGTCTTGTCTTGGTATTTAGGTTTGATCTAGATCTGATTGTAACCATTCAATCCATCAAAGAAACACAATAATTTATTTCCTATAAGACCATCCAAGACTTGGTCAATGAAAGGAAAAGGGAAAGGGTAGTTCTTTGTGTCTTTTTTCATTTCTCTGTAATCAACACATATCCTCCACTTCCCATTCTTCTTTGGGACTAATACTAGAGGTGACACCCATTCACTATCTAAGATGGGGTTTATGAACCCTTCATCCAACATATTTTGCAATTATTCCTTCAATATTTCCTTAAGGGTTGCGTTAATTCTCCTCTATGTTTTGCACACAGGCTTGCATCCTTCTTTGATGTAAATATGGTGAGTACACACTGATGGATGCACCCATTTGATTTCTTTATAGTCCCAAGAAAAATCATCTAAGTTTTCTCTCAACATATTGCACAATTGTTCTTCTTGTTTGGTCGAGAGAGAGGGATTGATATTTAAAGTTCTATATGGGCCAAAATATACAGTTTTGACATGTTCGAGGCTTGAGTCAACTAAGCATAGTTGAGTCCAAGGACTTCTTATAAAATCTCTCACAAGTTCATTAAGTGGAATAGTAGTGGGCGGTTGGTTCTGAGGGATATGGTCAATGATGTCATCTTCATCAGGTTTCACCCTTCCTATAACAACATATAAGTAACATATTGGGTATGATTTTTAATGATACACCTCATCTTCTTCCTCATCCTCTAGCCACAAAGTTATATCATGTTCAATAGAAGGCTAAGGAGGAGGATATAATATCAGTTGTTTTGAAAAGGGCCCATTCTTGATGGTCATGTTCCTAGCTCTACAACTGATATAGGAATCAACACCTACCAACCAAGGTGTTCCTAAGATAAGAGGACAACCATTAAACTTGGTTTTTAGTTGAATCACCAAAAATTCAATGGGATCCTACCAAGAGTCAATGGATACTATGACATCCTCAACAACTCCCTCGGGAGCTACTGTGGATCTATTTGCAAGTTGCAACACTGTAGTGGTCTTTCTCAAGGCTCCTTGGAGGTTAAGCTACAACATGGTTTCTTTAGTCATTACATTCATGGAAGCCCCAAGATCAATTGGTGTATGAGGTACAATGATACCATCAATGTGCACATCCACTACTAGACTTACAGGGTCTAGGTATTTCGGGAAAATCAGTTTCCCCAGCGTCAAATCAAATAATTGACCAACAACATTGATCGTGGGGGTGTCTCTCTTATTTCTCCCACTACAAGGAAAAGACCCTATGGAGGAGGTTATTAAGGAGGTTTTTAGTGTTATAAAATTGGCCAAAATTGTCAAAAAAAACATTTTCTACAAAATCTGTTTATGGTTATGGAGATTTTGGCAAAGCTTTTAATAGAAATTCAAGACAGCTAAAAAAACTGGGCAGCTGAAGGTTATTATGGATGTTTTTTTCATGGGTGCACTACTAATTTTACAACACAATGGTGTGTGTCATCTAGAAGATGGCCCCGAGGCGGTTGAAGGTGCATGCACTGGGACGTTAAGGTATAAAATTGCACCGGGCGCAGTGTTGGTGATACAATGCATGGGGCCGTTCTAATTGGTCTTGGGATTTGTGCGGTGCCTATAGGTCATCTCAACGCATCGGTACGTAGACTTTTAGAAATGCATTAGTGCACTGTATCAGACAAATGCACCAAAATTTATAATTGGTATTGGTATTTGTACGGTGCCCATACATTGTACAAGTGCACCAGTGTGTAGTATCGCACAAACGCATTGAGATTTTTAATTGGTTTTGGTATTTTTGTCATTCTCATAGGTCATTGAAATGCATCAGTGCACTTCAGCATACAAAAACACCGGTGTAGAGTAACTGACACGCATCGGTGTTCATTTTGTATTTTTTAGAAACATCGACCTATGACAGTGCAATTATTGTGATTTTTTAAAATTCATTATTCATCAAAAGTCGATACATCTTATAACAATATTCATATTAATTAAATTTTTATTAATGCATTTGAATTTGATGTTTGGATTAATATGTTATATCATATCATAATTATTGTGATTTTTTAAAATTCCTTATTCATCAAAAGTCAACACATATATATATTATAACAATATTTATATGAATTAAATTTTTATTAGTGCAATTGAATGTGATGTTTTGATTAATTTGTTATATAATATCATCAAATTTCACATCTCTTCATTATAATATTATTTAATCATCCATAAATTTAATCAGTGGTGTTACATTTCATAGCGACAATGCAGAATGCAATAGAATAAATTAAAACACACACACACACACACACACACACACACATATATATAAGACAATATTTGTGATACAAAATGGGATAGTTATTGGTATCCTTTTATCTTTCAATTGGGATACTATATCCATTACATTAAACAAAACGTATGATTTCAGAGAGAAATATTTCAAAAAATACAACGCCTTGGTTTGATATCCAGACATAGTGATCATCATTCTTCGCTTGAATTGTTGTCACTGTTAGAGATACTTCCATGACTTGGGTTATTTTTAGAAACGTTTTTTTCAAGGTGTTGATTGTTTCCTTCTTCTTCACCTTCCATCTACAAACATAAAAATAAACTGTAATGAGTGTATATACATTGGTGAGAATAATGAAAATTTCAATATTAAATAATATACATCAATGTAAATCGAAAATAAATGACGTACCATAGCAACAATTGACTCATAAACTATACACATTATTTCAAAACCATGTACCATGCCATCTTTCAAGATTTCATCTGTTGGCGCAGTTCCATACTTTATTTCCTGCAAGTTTTATACCCCATAACAAATCATATATTTAATATAAAAGATTTTTTTGTTCTATTAATTATAGATGGAGCTAAGTAAAACAAGATGGATATATGCTTACAAATTCCACAATTAATTTCTGGTATGCCAACATATACTCACAACCCATATTTAACCCAATCTCAATCAATCCATTTGATGGTTCTTCTTTGTATGTTAGCACCTGTTTGAAGACATTCGATGATGATTTTTTTAAAACAACTTAAAGAATAAAAAAATGAAATCTATTTAAGTTGTTATAAGGAAGTAAAAATTACTCACAAACTTAGATATCAACCCTTTTCTTCCTTGTTGTCTTGTTTTATGTCCTGAATGGGTTCCATTTTCTTTTCTTTTCTGGAAGAAAATACTTGAAAATTAATATTTAATGCTAAATTTTTTATTTATTGTACGTAATGATTGAAAAATTCAATGATTACATATTACATTTGAAGCACATTGTTGTTGAGATGGCTCCTCCCGCAATTCAATTTGTCCATTTATTTGACCATCTCCTTGTACACCTTTTGGACATTCCTACTGGCATATTTCTGATATCAACTCATTCATCTTTTCAAAATTTTCATAATCTTCCTGAAAATGTAGCATGACAATAAACTATTTTATTTTTATATTGATATATCAAAAGTAAATATAACAAAAGTGATATTTATAAATAATTCTAGACATGCATTTAACGGAATATTACTTTTTCATTCCTTCTTTTTTGTTGTTGTATGTTTTTTTCTATTAAAAGTCTAACATGTCTCATCGACCAATTCTCTGGAAACTCTTCCTGTAGTTTAGATAAATTTGGTTCTTGCAATCATTGGATTGATTTTTTTATTGTAAGTGGAAAGAACGTCTATACATTCATTTCACTAGATCCCTCAAAATTTTGTAAAAGTTCCCACCCCCCCCCCCCTCCCCGCCCCCCCCCCTTTAGTTAACCTCCACCACCACTCCAAATGAGATACGGAGCAATTCATTTTCATTTGCATCTTGTATTTTGTTTCTTTTCTTAGAAAAACATTCCTTTTTTTAGTTGTTGGTCCCTGTAGAACATTAAACAAGTGTGAATTAACAGATTGTTTGACACATGCTATCTAATAATTTTAAGTATATTATAAATGAAAATTAAAAAAATAAACTCATATTGGATCGATAGTATTTTTTCATTCAACTGATTCATCCTTTCACAGTTTTTCCATCAAGATTTTACACTCTTCTAGTCCTATATCATAAATAATCTTATCGAGCTTCATCATTTTGTGGCTCTGCATGATACACAGTAAACAATACATATTAATTAAACTTACATATATTTCAAAAATAATATTTTTTGTAAAGAATTTATAAATAACTTTCCTTTTTTTGCTTATCTTGATGTGTTATCACTATCTTTTTTACTTGATCTCTTGTCAGTAATTTATTTATCAATCTGAAACCTATACCATATCATTCATTAATATATTTCTAAATAAATTGTCAACTTTGTTGAGATTCAACAAGATGATGAGCTTAGTTAAAACTAAGCACCTTCACTAAGTCGGCCATGCAGGCTATTTTTTAGGTGTATGTCTATTTTTAGACATAGTGAACATATTCTATAAATTGCAGCATGATATTTGTAGATGGTTGGTCAAATGTGAAAAACAGATGAAATTTTATTTTTAGAATATTGGGCGAAGTATATTTATAGATCGTCAATCTAAAAATAGATGCATGTCGATTATTATTAGCCCTTAATAATAACCCAACAATAAATATCAACTTATTCTCTTGTACCACTTTGTTTCAGTGAACATATTTGGAAAACCAGTGGGCTGGAGGAATTACACAATTCCTAGGGTGGTTGGTGACTCATGTATGGAGGACTCAGTTAGAACTGAAGTGGTAGAGTTGTGACAGAGTTGGAAGATTAGTTATGGGAATTGTTATTTAGTTTAACACAGTTAAGTGATTTAAACTCAGTTGTGCTAGTTGTATCTAGTTCTAACTGAAGATACACTAGTGAGAGTTTAGTGAATTAATTAGTTAAGTAATTCATAACTAATAAATCACTTGAAACTGAAAAAATACAACAATTAACTACTTGCATGTCAGTTCCAGTGGGGTCCTAGTGGAGAGATATGTGAAAGGATGAGATGGACTATCTTTTGTGACTATAGTGATGCATTAAATGAATTTGACACACATTGGAGATGCCAATGAGAATTGCATAGTCAAGGCGAGGCCAATTCAAATTCATTCATTGGTCTTCTTTAGCAGGGATTGTGCAGTGAAGGCGGGCTGTTAGGAGGCAAGAAATTGGTGCATAGATATGCAAATTTCTGCATGACAGTGTGTGATGATTCTATATTGTATTAAGAGCTTGATGTACTAAGCTTTGTATGATATTGTTACATGATTCCATTGATATACATGATATATGATAGTTGGGGTTTTTAGCTATAAGCTTTCTTGTTAAACAACTATGTTTATGTGAGATTGATTTTCTTCATGTGTTTTGCAATTGGCGATTTAATTTACACAAAGAATTAAGTGGAAGGATTCTGTATTTAACATACGATTAATTTGTTAGATCAGGAGAATCCAACAATAATATAAGTATTAATAAATTTCTACATGGTATCAGAGTAGTGTTAATCACTGGAGATTGCAATAGTGAAGAGGTGTTGAGTTTTGTGCTAGTGGGAAATTCGAATTTGTTGCAGAAATTTCTTGGTGTGACAGTTGAGTATTCATTGAAATGGCTTTAAATGGGTTGCAGTTGGAGTATGACCTTGAGGGTAGCTCAAAATAAATAGCCTGGAAGGACAAGATGGAGGCAATGCTTGAAGATAATGGACTGAAGGCATTCATCGATAGAGATTTTCCTAAGCCTAGTTCTAGCAATGCTGCATTACTTGACGCATGGAAAAATAAGGTAGCGAAGACAAGAAGAATTATGTTGGAAGGTGTGAAAGACCATATTATGTCAAGCCTTCACGGGAAAGCCACTCCATTTGCAATGTGGAAGGCTTTGATAGATTTTTTCCAAAGCAGCAACGACCATAGGAAGTTGCTGCTGAAAGATAAGCTCAGAAAAATCAAAATGGAGAAGGGCGACAGTATTCTAAAATATCTCACGAAGTTTGTCCAATGTAGGGATGAGTTGGGGAGTGTGGGAATTACAGTTGTGGATGATGACTTGGTGAGCTTGGCTCTCCTTGGGCTTCCAAATAGTTGGCACAACTATGAAGACTCTGTCAATGGTCGGGAGAAACTGCCAGATTGGGAGTGACTTTGGTTAGATCTTGTGCAGGAGGAGATAAGGCAGAATACCAGGGATGGATCTTCATCGAAGAATGATGATGAAGAGAATTGCACTTTAGCTGCCAAAGAAATGAAAGGGAAGGGCAAGAAATCCCATCCAAAATCTGAGGCTAAAGGCAAGAAGCACAATTTTTCCAAGGTGAAGTGTTTTCACTGTCACGAACATGGGCATCTCGCCACTAACTGCCCACAGAAAAGTAAAAACAATAAGCCTGCTGGAGCTGCAGCTGGTGAGGCGTTGGCCTCGCAATTTGAACTTGATTTCTCCTTGATCACATGCTTGGTTTCAAGCACAATGGGATCGATGTGGTATCTTAATAGTGGTGCTTCCTTCCATATGACAGGAGACAAAGAGTTGTTTAGTGACTTGGAGGAGAAGGATCTCCAAATTCATATAGAGATGGGGAACGATGGTAGATACAGTGCGATCATAATTGGAACCATTACCTTTGAGAGGGAGTCAGGAAAACCATATCTTTTGAAAGATGTTATGCATGTTCCATGTCTGAAGAAGGACTTGGTATCGGTCGCAATGTTTTAGGACAGAGGTTATGACATTGTTTTCAATGAGGGAAAAGCTTTCCTACAACATAAAACAATTGGTCAAACCAAGTGGATAGGGATTTAAGTTAAGAATCTCTACAATATGGAGGTATATGGTTTCACTGCAATGATGGGCAAAGCAGAAGAAGTGATGACCCAAGATGAGGGTGAATTATGGCACAGGAGATTGGGCCATCTTCACCATGGTGCCTTAAAGATTTTGCAGCAGATTTATACTGAACTTCCCAAGGTTACTCTTGCGTAGCTAGATCAGTGCAAGGGATGTACTATGGGTAAGTTTATGAAGACCACCTTTCATGAGAAGGAGAATCATGCTGCGGTGATCCTAGAGAGAATTCACACAGACGTGTGTGGACCTTTCTTGATTGCTTCAACATAAAAACACAGGTATTATGTTACTTTGGTGGATAAATATTCTCGTAGATGTTGGATCTTCTTCATGTAGAAGAAGAGTGAAATATTATGAAAGTTTTGTGAGTTTAAAGCATTGGTGGAGAAGGAGTCAGGGAAGCAAGTGAAGGCTCTGTAGAGTGATAATGGTGGTAAAAATATCTCGAATGAATTCAAATACTTCTGTAGAAAAGAAGGAATTCGAAGAGAACTCATAGCGCCTCATAAACCACAGCAGAATGGGGTCACGGAGAGGAATAACATAATGATCGTGGCTATTGCACGAGCTATGTTGCATGACCAGGGCCTACCGATGCACTTGTGGGCGGAAGCATGCAACACTACGGTTTATGTGAAAAACTGTTGTCCTCATAGAGTACTTGGCATGAGTACATCTAAAGAAGCTTTTACTAGTAAGAAGCCTGATATTTCTCATTTGAAGATTTTTGGCTCATGTGACAAAGGACACTAGGAAGAAGATGGAGTTGATTGCAAAAGTTGGGATATTTGTGGGGTAAACAAAAACACCCCATAATTATTGTGTGTATTCTCTAAACAGTTGGATGAATGTGGTGCAATGGGATATAAAATTCAATGAGGTGAAGGCCATGAAGTTATCGCTTGAGAGGGAGCTACATTTGCATGTAGAGGAGGAGCTACTTGCTCCTAAAGATGAGCCTCTAGATGTGGATCAGCCAAGATGAGATTCATGGAGTGGAAGAGTCCACTCATGCAGAACCAAAAATTAGAACAAGCAGAAGGCGTACCACAAAATCTGAGAGACTAAAGCTTGATACAACAGAAAATGTAGGAGTCCCTACATCACAATGCCGACAAAGATAGTCACGTGACCAATTTACTGGATACATGGCTCTTATGAGCAAGTGTATCATGATAGAGCCATATTCTTTTGAAGAAGAAGCGCAGGAGCCCACATGGGTAGATGCCATGGTGGAGGAGTATGACTCCATTGTTAGAAACAATGCTTGGGAGATTGTTCCAAGGCCGGTGGGTAAATCAATGGTAGGTTCAAGATGGATCTACAAGGTAAAGAAAGCTGTTGATAGGAACGTCGATAAGTATAAGGAAAGATTTGTTACCCAGGGATTCTCACAGATCGAGGGGATTGATTATGAAGAAACCTTTGCACCTGTCACACAGTATTCTTCCATAAGGACCATCCTTGCTCTCTCAGCGCAGATGGATTGGCACATTCATCAGATGGATGTGAAGATTGTGTTCCTTAATGGGATCATTGAGGAAGAGTTGTACATTAAGTAGCTTGAAGGATTTGAGATCTTAAACAGTGATTCACATGTGTGAAAACTCAAAAGAGCATTGTATGGGCTGAAGAAAGCACCATGTGCTTGGTACAGATGGATCGACAACTATTTCACCAAACTTGGCTTCACCAAGAGTGAGGCGGATGCAAACCTGTACCAAATTGTGGTGGAGGGTAATATTTTAATCATTGTTCTTTATGTTGATGATTTAATACTAATGGGTGATGAGCAGTTGATACACTCATGCAAGGCAGATCTTGCAAAGGAGTTTGAGATGAAGGATTTGGGCCTCCTTCATTATTTCCTTGGATTGGAAATATGGCAGCGAGAAGGTGAACTGTTTTTGTCTTAAGGAAAGTATGCTCAAAAGATACTTGGTAAATTTCACATGGAGGACTACAAGCCCATGGATACTCCTCTTCTAAGAAATTGGAGGAAAGAGGATGCTACATTGGCAGACGTAGTGGATGCCACTGTTTATCCATAGTTGGTGGGTTCGCTCATGTATTTAGTTAGTACAAGACCAGACATATGCTATGAAGTGAACCAGCTTAGTCAAGTGATGGTTAAGCTTACAAAGCTCTTTTGGAAGGCAGGCAAGCATGTACTGAGGTATCTTAGGGGCACATCTGAGTATGGATTATGGTACAGACAGATGGATGAGGTGAAGTTGCATGGCTTGATGGATGGAGATTGGGCAAGCAGCCCAACGGACAGAAAGAGCACATCAGGAGGGGTTTTCAGTATCGGATCTACAACAGTTTCTTGGTATAGTAGGAAATAAAGATCTGTGGCATTCAATTTAGCAGAAGCAAAATACATAGCAGCAAGTGGAGCTACATGTGAGGCTATCTGGATGAGAAATATCCTGGTTGTTTTGTTCAGTTTTCATTTAGATCCTACAGTGATACATTGTGATAATCAGAGTTGCATTAAACTCTCGATTAATCTTGTGTTTCATGATAGATCTAAGCATATAGATATGCGGTATCATCATATCAGAGATTGTGTGCGGTAGAAGATCATGTTTCTTCAGTACATTCCTATGGATGATCAGGATGTAGATATTCTAAAGAAGGTGCTCTGCAGGAGAACATTTGAATACCATAGAGGCAGGATCTGGGTGAAGGATAATCTCTATATTTTTGAGAGGGAGTGTTGAGATTCAACAAGATGATGAGCTTAATGAAAATTAAGCACCTTCACTAAGTGGGGCCCGCAGGCTATTTTTAGGTGTATGTCTATTTTTAGATATGGTGAGCATATTCTATAATCTGCAGGATGCTATTTGTAGATGGTTGGTCAAATGTGAAAAATAGTTCAAATTCTATTTTTAGAATATTGGGAAAAGTCTATTTATAGATTGTCAATCTAAAAATAGATGCATGTCGATTATTATTAGCCCTTAATAATAATATGACAATAAATATCAACTTATTCTCTTGGAGTACTTTATTTCAATGAACAGATTTGGAAAATCAGTGGGCTGAAGGAATTACACAATTCCTAGGGTGGTTGGTGACTTATGCATGGAGCACTCAGTTAGGACTGAAGTGGCAGAGTTGTGACAGAGTTGGAAGAGTACTTATGGGAGTTGTTATTTAGTTCAACTCAGTTAAGTGAGTTAAACTCAGTTGTGCTAGTTGTATCTAGTTCTAACATAATATACACTAGTGAGAGTTTGGTGAATTAATTAGTTAACTAATTCATAACTAATAACTCACTTGAAACTAAACAAATACAACAGTTAACTATTTGCATGTCAGTTCTAGTGGAGACACATTGAAGAGATAGGTGAAAGGGTGAGATGGACTATCTGTTGTGACTATAGTGATGCGTTCAATGCATCTAACACACATTGGAGATGCCAATGAGGATTACGCAGTCAAGGCAAGTCCAATTCGAATTCATTCAAAGGTCTTCTTCAGCAGGGATTGCGCAGTGGAGGCAGGCTGTCAGGAGGCAAGAAATTGGTGCATAGATATGCAAATTTTTGCATGATAGTGTGTGACGATTCTATATTGTACTGAGAGCTTGATGTACTAAGATTTGTATGAGATTGTGACATGATTCCATTGATATACATAATATATGATAGTTAGGGTTTTTAGCTTTAAGCTTTCCTGTTAAACAACTGTGGTTTTGTGCGATTGATTTTCTTCATGTGTTTTGCAATTGGCGATTAAATTTATGAAAAGAATTAAGTGGAAGGATTCTATATTTAACATAAGATTAATTTGTTAGATCAGGAGAATCCAGTAATACTATCAGTATTAATAAATTTCTACAAATGTTTTAGGTAAAAAAAAAAATCTGAAGAAACCGGTGCTCCATTCATGGTCTACGCACCAACATCGGTGGGTGGGGTTCTTATAAATGCATCGCCCAAACTGTATAATAGACTGTATGGTGCTCTATGCCAACAAGGAGCACTGGTGCGTTACATGTTAACCATCGCACTGATTAACACAAAGAAAATAATAAAAATTGTCTAGTGTTAGTTTTTGTAGCATAAATGCCCCACGCAAACAAGGGACCACTATATGGTGCTATTTGTCAACTACGAGACGCGGTGCAGTGTGTTGTATGTTGCATTGTGCACCGATTAACACAATAAAATATTTTTTGCGAAATGACATGTTCATAGTGCGTGATAATGGAATAGCCCATCGATGCCCTATTTTACATATGGCGCACTGATTAATTTTTTTTTTTTTTTTTTTTTATTACACAATAGTTTCGCGGTGTGCTGGGAATATACAACGCATTGGTGTGCTAGGTTACGCAGGGCGCACCGATAAAAAAGAAAAAATATTTTTTCAAAAATTCATGCAAGGGCCGACATGGATTGGGATCCAACTATGAAATTCATCCCATGGGTTGGATGTCAATCTTATCTTGATGATGAACCTCGGTAGTTGGTTCAAAACTTTGATGGAAGAAAAAAACCTAGTCAATGTGATGGATCCGGAAGCAATTTCATTACAAAATACAAACCCTATAAATCTAAAATGAAAATCCCTAATTCTAAAATCACAGAAATAGGGAGAAGAAAGGGAAGAAACAAAAAGAATGAATGGTTTAGGTTAAAAATGGATTTTACTTTTCTTTTGTTTCTGAAAGTGAAAAAAAAATTGAAATTTTTTCCTTACTTCGTAAAAAAACTACAGAAAAAAAGTAAAAAAAACAATCAAATTTAATCACGAGATTGTTTGAAATTCTATGCTATAGGTTTTGAAGCACCAGAGGTTTGGAATTCTGATTGTCTGAATACTTCTGTTCAAACGTATTTCACTTCTCCACAGTGCTCTCGTGCTCTCTTGCTCCAGGTATGTCTCCTGCAAATATCTGGTTGATTTTTTTTGCAAAAATAGTGAAATAATGAAAAGTGTTTAGTGTTAAAGAATTGTTTTATGAAATTAGATTTTCAAAAATATTTTGCTGCCCATTTTTCAATTTACTACTTTTTTTTTCTCACTTAAAAAAAATAGAGTTGCGCTTTTTTATTTGCGGTTATTCATCACCGGTGCGTCACTTAATAGCATCGCACCAGTGTGTCCATTGGTAACACAACATCAGTGCGTAGTAACTAAAATGCACCAATGCGTAGTAACAAAAAAACGCCGCTGACCTTGTAAAAATGCCGAATGTTGTGCGCTGACAAAAATATCTGCCCCAGGGTGGATATTTAAGTCAACGCACCGCATTGCCGCTATTCCACATGGTCAACGGTGTGGATGGGTAATCGACCGCACCACACATTTTAAAATTTTTTAAAATGACATGGTTCACCTTAGATACTACCCCGGAATTGGTGTGGATGCCGTTAGCACTGGTCTTGGTGTGGCGTGTAAATTTACAAGTAGCACCATGAACCAGTGTGACTCAAATGGCTCGAGCACACCGCACGACAATTTTTTTTTCTTTTTTCTTTTAAATGGTTAATTTTAAGGTAAATTGAAATTATAATCTACTAAAAAGCTTAATTATTGTAAAAAAAGGAAAATTCCTGTGAATTTGGTCATCGAGGAGGCATATTGGTTGTTGAATTTGCAAAAGCAAATTTGGCCACCTTTTTGAAAAATTCAAGCTAGATATTGGTGAGCAATGCATAGCAGCAGTGCCTGAAATGGGTGCAATGGGAGCACCGATGTTAGGGCGGCTCAGACAAGGATAAATTGCACCAGTGTTTGACAGCTCTAGAGCACTGAGAAAAGTGAAAACTGTGGTTTTTTGGCCATAATTGTTTTTTATTTAACCCTGTTCTAGTGCACAGGGTTTTATAAGTGCATCGGGACAGTTTCTTAAGAACGCACTGGGTAGTTTCTGTTTTGGCGCAGGGTTCTATGACGCACCAGTGTGGAATATTTTTAAAGCTTCGGTGCACTACAGTAATAAGACACACAGGGTGGGTTTGTATGGAGTGCACAGTGTCCAGTGTGCCAATGTTTTGTGCGCATCGGTGCTTTCTCTTGTTGAACGCACTTGCGTGGCTTAGGTTGATAAGTGCATCGGACTAAAAACATCTTCAAAAGCCTCCACTCTCCAAGCTCCTCTAGAAACCTCTGCTAGAAATCTATGTCTAGGGTATTTTTATAAGGGTTTCCTCAAAAACATCTACTAGAGGGTCTTTTCCTTGTAGTGTCCCCATATTTTTGAAACATTTCTCTTTCATAATATTATTATATATGGTAACATCCTTAATATCTCGGAGAAGAGGTATCTTAACACACAAATTCTTCAATTCTCCCATAAGTTCAATCTCTTATAGGTTGTGCTCGATAGGGTGGATCAATCTCTTAGGAAGAGGAGGAAGATTTAATTGAGGGGTGCTCTCTTATTTTTCCTCTTCAAGTTCTTTAGGTTGATATGGTGGAGGGTTATTTAGGAGAAATCTCCCATACCTAAGGTTAATCTCTTGGATATCCACAACATAGGGAGGGTAATATGTCTCTCCACAATAGAACTGTTGTGCCTATTTGTTATTCAGGTTTAGATTGAGTTAAGTAGGGATTTGAGGTTTCTTTGGTGGGGCAGGATGATTTAGTTGTGGTTAAGGTTGGGGTGGAGGCAGTAAAGTAGGAGGTTGGTTAAGTTGAGGCCTCCAACCTTGTGATGGGTTGCCCCATTGAGGAGGCTAGGAAGGATATGGCTGAAAAGGATGGTTGACAGGTTGAGGAGGATATGGAGGAGCATAAGGCGAAGAAGGAAGTGTGGGCCATCATGGATGAGTGGAAGAGTACCAAGGTTGCAAAGGTGCACTTTGATTTGAATTGTAATAATAATAAGTCACACATGAAATGTTTTGTTCATATGGACAAGGTCCTTAAGCCCTCCTTTGATTTATGAATCAGAGTTCCTCTAGCCCACCTTTCACCACTAGGTATAAAACTTTTAGGCCTGGTAAGGAAGGGAATTTTTCTATTGCATGATTTTCCTCACAAATTGATCAAAATTCTATGACATTCATTGGGAATTTATTCCTAGGGTGTATCCTGGTGCATCTAGAGAAAAATATAGCTAGGGATCTCTTTGCCTCTCTTGTTTCCTCTTGATCTCTGTGGTATCCATTTTCAATTCAAGGGTATGTAGCATTTAACTCTTGAAATACTCCAACATGTTCCCTATCTCATTTTTTATGGATGAGGTGGAGGAAGAGGTACTGGCTAAGCCTTGATTGGTTCTACCCTTCTTCATGGCTGCCCTAGAGTGGGTTTTGAACATAGTTTTGAT
The DNA here is from genome assembly GCA_034641835.2 of Pinus albicaulis. Lineage (NCBI taxonomy): Eukaryota > Viridiplantae > Streptophyta > Pinopsida > Pinales > Pinaceae > Pinus > Pinus albicaulis. The sequence goes on along the minus strand of CM076570.1, from coordinate 1,192,784,270 downwards.
GTCATCATAGGAAAAATGATAGATATCCCCTCTAGATAACATCTTGATGGTCTCCAACACTTCCTCCCTGATCTCGTAGAAGAACTAACTTGAGTGATCCAGGATCAAGGGTGTATTTGGACCTCTTGTAGCTAAGTTGAAACCTTTCCTCATAGTCTTCTAAAGATTCGTTAGGCGCTAGGGTCATCCTAAATATTACTTCCTTTGTTTCTTTGGACCTATAATAATCTTTGTACTTGTTATTGAATGACTCTTTCATTTACGCCCAAGTAGTGATGCTAACCCCATATATACCCATGAACCAACATAGGGCGACATGCTTAAGGGTAGAGGGGAAAAAATTCAATTTTTTTTCATCTGAGGCATAGTCATAGGTCCTAAAAACAACAAAAAATTCAAAAATGAAGGTATCAGGGTCCTCAAAGGTTATGCCATGGAAAATTGGGAGGGCAGCATGGCTACTGTTTTTCATCCTGGCCTCCCCATTGGGTTATCTAATGGGAAAGATCTCATTGTTTTTGTTCTCAGGCATACATTGGATAGGTGAAGTAGGTTATTCTTCTTCCCCAATAGGTTCTTCAAAAATTTCAGGGTGCTTACCTAGAGGGTATTCCAACTCCCCTGTAGTCAGAGAGGGAGGCTCACAATCATTGAATAAGAGTGAAGGTTGACTGTGTGAGGATATGGAGGTTTTTTGTAGAAATTTTGCTTGGTTATCCCTACTACTATGAGGCATGAAAGACAATTTTTTTGTGGTTTTTCTCACTATCTAAAAAATTCATGCAAAAACAGAAGCACAAAACAATGCTTAAGAAGAAAAATTCATCTACTTAGACACCTCCTCGGCAATGACGCCAAAAAGTGTTGATCCCTTGTATTGCACCATGAGTACTGCAACTCCCAAGGGCTACTCAACTCTATTTATCAACCTCGGGTTTGTACAAAATTAGAGGTGACAATGCTATATGCATAGTAGATGGATTCTACTCATGCCACCCTCAACTAAGTCTCCTGATCAATAATGTTTCAAAGCCATTCCTCCTACTGAATTAAAGTGAAACTAGCTAATCCAAATGCAATGTCTAAACTAATTCTAATTAAGAAAAGGGAAATGCTATCAACTTCAACTTGAAATATCTATTGAAACAAATCATGAATAGGAAAAAGATAATCTAGTTGTAGAAAGGAAATTAACCTATTTTGCAGTCATCTATCTAGCTATCAAACCTATTTTCATGATATGAATGGAAATATTAGTTTTTTTGTGCTAAGCTTCAATTAAAAATATAAAGAAAGTGCTTGAGGGTTGAGAGGTTAAATTGCAAGTTTAATATGAGTTTATATGTGTTTTTATGTGAATTTCATGAGTAAATTAGCGTAAATAACACACTGAACATAAACATATAAAATACATGAACAACACTATAAAAAGTCACACAACAACACATGATGAAGGAGTTTACCCTCCCTAGGCTATGGCTCCTTGGTCCAACTTCCAATGGCTTGGCCCTCTTATATTATTCTCAAAAGTTTGATTACATGTGTTTAAAATACTAAAAAAAAATTGAAACATATTCCATCAACTCCACAATGCCACAAAACACCTTTCTAGCCTCTTTCTACATCAAATTTAGCCAAAAACTGGAGAAGTTATGATCTCCCCAAGTTTCCCTACTAACCGCTCCACAATTTTCTCTAGGGTCGGCATCATCCTAAAATTTATCCCTTATTTGTGCTAACTGGGTGACAATTTCCCCGTTTTCCGTTTTCCTGGAGAAATTATCATCTCTTTAAAATGACCTTTACGACCTTTGTGCAGAAAATTGTTTTTTAAAATAAATAGGTCGTTGGTGATTTCACCAATCGTAGCCATTTCGCCACCATATATCATTAATGTTAACATAAAATCTGGGGGCTCGCGGCTAGCCTCACCTCCGAGGTCCTACTGGTGGTGGTGACCAAGGTTGGGGTTAGACCCCGACCCCCTCCCACATATGCTCAATGATTAAAATTTAAAATAGAGCAGAGGTCTAATCATATTAGGTCACATGCGTGTGGTGTAGCGGTAACAATTGGTGCTAGTTTCTTCAGGTTTGGCATTTCACCTCCCCGGGGCTTTGCTTGACCCTTGCCAAAATATTGTGGCCCCACATTCTGCTAGGTGGTGTCCCTTGGTTGGGCCATGTGTCAGCACATGGTTGGCCCAAAAATAAACAAATCACAACTTTCCAAATTGAACTTGTCAAACTGTGCCACTTGGCGCTCTTTGATTCGTCAAAGGAGAACATACCCTTAACCATTCAACCTACCACGTGGGCATGCCCAGTTAGTTTTACAGACTGCTAAATGGGATATGCACATTTAAAAAAAAAAAATATTGTTTTCCAAAGCAGACATAACTTGTTTCTGGGAGCATACAATGTATATTTTCCATGAAACGAGTTGCACTAGATTCAAAATGATGAGATCTACATGGTCTTTCAGGTTCCACACCGATCCAACAACTTTCATTTTTGAGCATAATTTTGAGCACCTGATCACGCCTCCCCAGTGGAAGATTTTGGAACCCAAAATTTATTTCATTACTGAACATGTGGATGAGGGTACATTTCCCTCACCTTTCCAGTCTCAATCCTCTATAATTTTCCTAAATTCAACAATTTGAGCTTTTCATAAAAACTGATATTTTTCCTTGATTTAGGAGACCCCATATTACTCTAGTAGATACCAGCATGCTCCAATTTCTCGGAATTTATAGAAAAAAAAAACTTTCCTTCAATAAAAAAACGTGTTCCAACCTCGGTCGTCAATCAAAGGAAACTTGAATAAATTGAAAACTTCATCACCTCAAACACTGTTGACATGGCGATTTTTAGCTTCTCTTGCCTTGTACTTGCCTTCTCTATTTTCAAGATGATATTTGTTGGGCCACTAAATTTTCATTATTAGTACGACTTTCTAATGTCTATTTCATCCATTTCTACCATTCTTTATCACACTCTTTATCATAATTTATCATTTAATTCCATTTTATAATAATTTATGTTCATATGGATAAGTAATACGTATTATCATTTATTTATAATAAATTGATAATTATTATGCACGATTTTGTAAAATATGGTTTATTAATCTATTATAACATCCCTCACGCTTTTAACTTCAAAGATCTCTTCCATATTGGAAATTCGATCTCCAACTATTCCAACTCAGAAATTCACTGGGATAAAAAGTGATGGTTTTGCATTGGCGATTTCAAAAAAAATGAAGATGAATCCTGAAAATCTCAGACATGGGTTTTGTGCATAATGGACCAGTTCTGTAATGTTCCAAATGGGGAAATTTCTTCAATGCCGGGAATATCTTGAGATATTCCTATTTTCCACCTTCGAGAGTAATAACAATCAACACTGGGCTATCTCAGAGATTGACTGTAGGGGAATTTACTGGATATATCACCTTCACAAGGAAGGATGAGATCCAAAGGCTACATGGCCCACTAGCAGACTCTGCCAATAGAACTTGTCAATAGCTAATAGTTCCCTTCAAGGAATTTCTGCTGCAGCTACCCATGAGGACGCTGTATAAGGAATCCCATGTGAAAATAAGGAAATATAGTGATGGGATGCCTTAGAATATATCTGATACAAACTCCCTCCAGAATATAAGCTCAATGAAATAACCTTAAGCAGGTTATTCAGATCTCCCACCAACAAGTATACTAAAATAATGTTCAATGAGAAACCCTTCAACAGTATTAAAACTTCATTATGTAACAGTAGTGAAATAATGTCTCATGCAATGTAATAAGAGTAAAAATCTGATATATAATATGCAGCAGCAAATGTAATACAAATTTCTTGAGGAAAATGCCTCACAAGGTGAGCTCAAATCAACCTCAAAGGGAAATGTACATAAAACAAGTGAATACACTACTACATGATCTAGCTACTCTGTCACTATGCAGTCTATGAGGGAAAATGACCGCAGATTGATATATATAATATGATATAACAATCTATGCTCAAAGAAAGAAGGGGGAGCAAGATCTCAACCCTAGAAAACATTATTACATCAATCCTTTAAGGGATTGGCTAAAATACATAAAACAGAAAAATGCTGGAGTAGTTGGGCAGCTACTGTAGCTCAAATATAATACAACATGGAAGAGGATGGGAAGTGATGCAATATATGTGCAAACCTCCTCCAATGATCTCCAAAAGGAAGGGGCTGATCCCCTTACTGAAAACTACACTCACTAGTGCACCAAATGAATCCCTTGTGAAAGCCACCTCTGAAGATAACGCTGTAAGGGAAGGAAAGGGCATGAGAGAAAACATATGGCCTGATGCCAAATCTGCAATAAAGCTTTGACAAGGTCCTTTGCTGATCTCCTAGAGAAGGGATGAGCTTCCTCTCTACAAACCAGCTTTGGAAGTGGTGATGAAGGTCCCTCACTCCAACACCAACAACTCCAGTGTTCTCTTGCTTCAAGAATAATGTAGTAGCTGCAAATGACTACTTTGGCCTCAAGCCAAGACGTGAGGAAGATGAAGAAAAATCTCTCCATGGCCTCCCATGGAAGAGAAGGGCATTCCTAAACAAGAATCCCTCTTGTGCTAAGCAGCACAAAGTTGAAGAGAGCTTCAACCTCCAAATTATTTCTCTAAAGATGATCTCCACAATGACTCTCCTTCATATTTTACGCAATGTATGCATGGAACCGACTCAAATTAGGGTTTCTCTCGTTTCAAATTTCCCTCCATCCAACTATGCAATCTTCTTGTGCAAGTTCCCCCCCCTTGGGTACATTGTTGACTTGGTCAACCATGGTCTAGCTCACTTGATTTTGGCCCTTTTCACACTTGGGGCTGCTAATTAAAGCCACTTAAGTTAATTTTTCACCTTAGGAGTGTTTATTTAGATGCTACATGGGTCCCTTCACCCATTTTATTTCTTTTTATTAAAATAAAAGCAAGATTAATGTTCCAAATACTTTATTGCAAAATTTAGAACATTACAGTCCTCCCCTCCCAAAACTTGCTTGTCCTCAAGAAAGAGCAAGGATGAACTGCAAAAAATCTTCTACTTAAGGCATGGAATATAAAATAGCCTCATGTAAATCCTCCATCCCTCAAGAAATCAACCAAGCAAAATGAGTCACCTTCCAACTAGGAAACTCCTGAAAGTACTCCTCCACCTTGTGCTCATGAGAAATAGGTGGGCTGAATTTCTGAACTTGGTAAGCTTCATAGCCTACCCCACGCTGTCCTCTTCTCCACTTATGGTGAATGTGGAGTGATAACTGAAATTGGGCTACAATAGTGTTCCCTTCAAGAGGCAAGATGAAGTCTAGATCCCCAAGGAACTCTCCTCCAATGCTGCAAATCAGGCTGGCCCAAATCATCTCATATGTGATGAGTTGGAATTCATCTACATATGGCATCTGAACAATCATATGGTTCACCTGATGGAAAAACACATGGCTGCACATGGTGACCATATCATCTTCCATACTCCCCTTGGAGCATGTGCTGCAAAAAGAATGGAGGTTTTCTCTCCCAAAGGGCACATCCACCCAATGAGTCTCTCCCTCCTCATGATACATAGGGGCTGCTGCTGATATATGGCTGAAATAAAGTGGTCTTCATGAGAGACCCAAGCCACCCCATCAATCATACAATCCATGAAATGCCTCCAAAAATTCAACTCTCCAAATAGCTCCTCCCACATGAAGGAAAGAGATGAAGTTTGGAAATCATGGGCTGCCCATTGCTCCTCTTGAAACATAAAACATGCAAAGTAGGGAGAATAATACTCCCAATGGGAATCTTCAATTTATTTCCCTCCTTCAAAACAATGCTTCCTATGAACAACGTTCCACCAGCAACATATGGAAGCATAAACTTGTGAGAGCAAGGAGGTGAAATTTGGTTCCATGCATGGAACCAGCGTAGGACCTTATTTTCCTGCCTCAATATATGATGCAACAAGTGTATTTGTAGCCAATTTTCTGCTTCCACATCCATCCTACAAGGTGTGATCATGAAAACACATTTTGGTGCCAAAGGTGCACACCAAAACTATGTGGCTTTCCCCCAAAAACCACCCATAAGATGGCCATCATTCTTGCTGCAATAGACCATAAGTATAGCTAGACATAATGTGGAAGAAGGAAGGATCCTCCTTGATATAACATGCTTATCATAAAAATAAGAGAGTATAAGTCATAAAACAAATGGTTACCTCCCTCATCATGGACTTTGGTCTTTGAGCTGAAAGCGGCTCAAGTGAAAGTTCTCCCTTACTACAGCATAGTAGGGAAGTGGTTGTGCCAATCCTCTCTTCATATTTTGGGCTATGCATCTGCTAATAAGCTGATATACCTCCATTATGATGCCCTCCCAAGTGGATTCCTCCATCACTGAATAATATGCAGTATCATGCATGAAAAGAGAACCCAAAAATTTCTGCATGTAGACCTTTATTCTTGTGCTTGTGCAACCAAGCCAAGAGAGTCAAAATGTGGTAAGGAGTGCTCTCCTCCATTAATACTTCATGCTCATCACCTACATGCCTCCAAAGTACATTACTTGTGAAGTGGTTTGAAAGTCACTCCAACAAGTAACTCAAGCTCTCAAGTGACAGCGTTGCTGGCCTTTGGAGTAGGGCCACTGTCATCTTAAAGCTCCCCTCTTTGACATGAATCTTTCTAGAGACTCATCCCATCATGTTGCTGCAAATGTAGATCTCCTCCCATGAAGAAGGTGCTACTTGGCATCCAAGATCAAAGAGCAATCCTCTTTCACTATGCTAGTGCCTCCTCTTGCTCTCACAACATTCAAACAAAATCTAAGCAATAAGAATGTTTGTTGCTCCTCCATACTTCCACCATACTCAATATGAAATGGGAACATAATGAGTGGTAAGAGAAATTACATCCCATCATGATGCACCCATGCTCTCCTCTTTTTCCATCAAGAGCAATAACTATGAAATGATCCTGGGACCTGTGGGTTATGAATCCTCCACATTTCTGCTGGGCACATATGATCCACAAATATCTGCTCTTTGGTGTAAGTATCCTACCACTTGGTACCTCTTTCACAAGAGCTACCATTTTCCCAAAACAGCTTTCTCCTTTTTTCATTTCATGGGACATTGAAATGCAATCTTGTTCATAACAAAATTTCAAAACCCCACCCTCACATGTGATTCTTGGCTCATCAATAGTGCAAGAGGATGATGAGGGTTTCTTTCCTAAAAATGGCACAGCGCAGTGAAAGTTCCCTACTTAAGACAATCAACATGAAATAATGTACAATCCTCCATGATATATGCAACTCATGCATACCTTGGAGAGATTTTGGAAGAATCTTGTGTTGCTGCAAGAGTCTCTTCCTCAAGTGTGCTAGCTGGCTCAATAGCTTAAGGTGGAGGTTGCTCCTCCATGAATGTGGTAGCATTGGCATGTGCCTCTATTGGTGTGGGAACCTCCCTCATTTGGCCAAATCTTCTGATTAAGATCCGAGAAAAATCAACAAGAGTAGAAACCCTTGCATGCCTCCCATGGCTGAACCACCAAGTTCTTTCTTCTTCCCACTGAACAAGTGTGAAAATATAGAGTCTCTTGGAAGAATCTAGGGTTTGCTCCATATTCAGCAAGATACTCACTTAGAATTCAAATTCCAAGTGTCCTCCATGATTCTGCTCTGCTACTCTGTGAGAATAGGAAATGCATGGTCCTTCCTCTTCCCCTTCTTCTATCTCCTCAACCTCCTTGGAGAGGTTCTTGTTGTACCAAAACCTGATGAGATCAATCTCATCCTCTACATCATTCTAGCCTCTTGTTTTATTATATTCAAACTTCACAGGCTATGCCAAGTTCGAAGCTCTGATACCATTGTAATGTTCCAAATGGGGAAATTTCTGCAATGCCGGGAATATCTTGAGATATTCCTATTTTACACCTCCGATAGTATTAACAATCAACACTGAACTATCTCAGAGATTGAATGTAGGTGAATTTACTAGATATACCACCTTCATAAGGAAGGATTAGATCTAGAGGCTACCTAGCCCACTAGCAGACTCTGCCAATAGAACTTGTCAAGAGCTAATAATTACCTTCAAGGAATTTCTGTTGCAGTTGCCCATGAGGACGTTGTATAAGGAAGCCCATATGAGAATAAGGAAATATAGTACTGGGATGCATTATAATATATCTAATATAAAGTCCCTGCAGAATATAAGCTCAAAGAAATAACCTTAAGCAGGTTATTTAGATCTCCCACCAACAAGTATATTGAAATAATGCTCAATGAGAAACCCTTCAGCAATATTAAAACTTCAATATGTAACAGAAGTGAAATAATGCCTCATGCAATGTAAGAAGAGTAAAAATCTGATATATAATACGCAGCAGCAAATGTAATACAAATTCCTTGAGGAAAATGCCTCTCAAGTTGAGCTCAAATCAGCCTTAAAGGGAAATGGACATAAAACAAGTGAATACACTTCTACATGATCCAACTACTCTGTGACTGCGTATTCTATGAGGGAAAATCACTGTAGATTGATATATATATATATATATATATATATAAGACGATATAATAATATATGATCAAACAAAGAAGGGGGAGAAAGATCTCAACCCCAGAAAACATTATTACATCAATCCTCTAAGGGATTGGCTAAAATACATAAAACAGAAAAATGTCGAAGTAGCTGGGAAGCTACTGCAGCTCAAATATAATACAACATGGAAGAGGATGGGAAGTGTTGCAATAGATGTGAAAACCTACTCTAATTATCTCCAAAAGGAAGGGGCTAATCCTGATCAGATCACGGGTCGAGTACTACCCAACCATCACGTGTACGGTACTAAGATCTTTTAAAACGACTATGGCTTATACGGGTTCAAATGAGCATGTTAGAGCATACACATATTAACATGAATTAAACATAATCAGGAAGCACATAACACATAAGCGAAAGACAACCAAATTGGTAATGGAGTTCACCCCTCCAACTCACCGGGGTTACATCTCCGGACCTGCTTCAATTGGAAGGCATATCCTTTATATTTCATCTTCAAATTAAGCTTTCATACATTCCAGTTCCATGGCTGAGCATTAGCCAAGCACTATGGCTTTCAAAGGCTAAGTTTCCTATCCTTTCTCCTCCTCTTCTTCAAAGGCTGACATCATGAGTTTATATAGTTTTTCCCCATAACTCCCCAATCCACAATAGTAGGATCTCAAGACATTTTAAGGAAAGAAAAACTCCATGATTCTAGGACTTTAAAACTTACTCAAGGCAAAAATGGCAAACCCAACTTCAAGGATCCTAACAATGCCAAGAAAGCTCAACCTCTTAATGAGAAATAGCAAATTAGTTGTGAGGTCAATTCTCACATAAAACTAATTTCTCAAATGGAATAATAAGTGAATATTTTGGTGAGTCATTTTCCACTCACTTAGAACATTATCCACTTCATAATTTTTAAAATGAAATAATAAATTAATTCACTCATTACTTTGTCACCCATCATAAAGTGTCTTCATGGTGCATAAGTAAACTTCTTTGTTGGTGGAGATCCTCCTGGATCAAACCTCCCCGAAAAGAAAACTTTTGGTCTCCAAAAGTATCAGCTTCAATCAACTCAACTGTATGCAAATGTCTCTGAAAGGAAAATTCCATCATGACTCCTTCACCTAATGTTCTTCGGAATCGGAAGATAATGCCAACACCTGCAACTGTTGCAACACAAATGCCTAAAAAGGCACATTCCTACAAGATTCCTTCACCTCAGTCCTTCAGAATCGGAATGCAAAAGTCCACATCTGCATAAAGCTGCAACACAAATGCCTGAAAAAGGAACATCTCTTCAAGATCCCTTCACCTTAGTCCTTCAGAATCAGAATGCAAAAGTCCACATCTGCATAAAGATGCAACACAAATGCCTGAAAAAGGAACATCCCTTCAAGATCCCTTCACCTTAGTCCTTCAGAATCGGAATGCAAAAGTCCACATCTGCATAAAGCTGCAACCTGTAGCTGATCATACCTGTTTACAACACTTGCCAAGGGTTCATTGGTCAAGTTTACATGCCAAAATGGCTTTAGGAAAATTTCCTGATCCCATTTGCTTACAAAGATGCCAACAAGGCTTAATGAGTAAAAATACGCCTCTCACTCTCACTCTCCCTTACATAAGAGTGGCTAAAAACAAGCCTTTTCCAATGCTTCATAAGCATTTTTTACATCATCTCTTTCATCGTTGGCCACTTTGGCCTTTTACATGACATTCAACCATTTACATGCAAAATGTTTTAATGCCAACCATGGCCTCTTACATGGAAATTACCAAGTAATGTAATGTGACAAATATGTGCTCAATGGAACAATATACAAATGGTTCAAAAAAAACCCCCTTTAACATGCACGGGCTCAAACTCCTAAACAATACCAAATCACCGTGTGTGTCTTTGTCCGCTCATTCTGCTGGTAGCGCTCCTTTCATTCACTGCTTTCTCAGTGTTTCAATAACACAGCAAAACCATCTATAATTTTCCTGTGTCTTGGAGGGCTTCCATTGCAGTTGCTGCACCAACATTTCCTCCTGGCATAACTCCAGAACCACCTGCAATACCAGCTGCAGTGTTTGCAACCAAGTTACCATACAAATTTGGAGTAACCATCAAATTGCTCAGGTTTTGAAACAAGTTGCATACATCAGTTATCAACAATGATCTCATTATACTTGATACTTGGGTATTTCTTTGCAACTTCACGACAGGATTCCAGGAATAATCCATCTGCAAGCTTCATGATATTGGCCTTGTGCACTGCTGTCACTGTCTTCCTATTGTTGAGATATGCATATTCAAATGCATACTTGGCAATCCGCTCTGAACAGAACTTTGTTATTACCTTTAGACTTTCGACGACGCCCGGAACGACCTCGTGTTCCAAACCAGAGTACTCGCCCTCGGTGTTCTCTCTGATGACGACAATGTTCACATTGTCGTGCCTAGTGGAGAGGCCGGGGAGATTCGAACAGTGAACAAGGGAAGCGAAAAGATCAGTTGAGGGAGCTGACACCTCCTTTCAAAGGGGTGGGGAGGCCGCCCTTCAAACAGACCTTGTTCCGTCTGATGGATTCGATGACCTCTGTGGGGACTCTGTCCATCCAGATTTCATGGCAGTTTCTACACCAGGCCCCAAGCATTTGTACATACCATAATATGCAGTGTTTTTACGTCGCGGGTGACCAAAGTCTGACCAGGCTTCAGGCTGGAGATCGACGTTGAACACTGAATTGATGTAAACAACGCGAGAGAAATCACGCCATGCACGCCCAAGATATGCAGTGCCAGGCCCATTTATCTTACATTTCAGAAACGCAAAGCCTGTTGGCTCTGCTGGATCAGCACGACCCTGAGCTGTTATGGCTCCAAATCTTGTCAGTGTATGTATTGCACACCGCTCGTGTAAATATTTTCCATTTCCAAAGATGTAGTCCACTGAGCCCTTAATAGTGCACTGGCGAAAATAATGGCTGCCTCTATCATCGAAGAGAGTATCCTGGTGACCAAAAAACCCGCAGCTGTAGAACGGAGCCATTTCTCCTGAAATCCTCAGGGCTACAGCTTGTCTGTATTTGTTGATCGAATTGGGAAAATACGCATCGTTCTGGAATGAGATATTTACAGCAACAAAAAAAAAAAATAATCCAACTCTACAGCAATAGATGCACTCTTGTAAGTGCCAATGGGTCTCTCAATAGATGTCGGAGGCAGCATGACTTGGCAGAAATGGCCCCCAAAATCTGCGGGAGATCCCAACAACTTCGACGAAGTTTTGTAACCAATCTGCGCACCGATCATGGGAGGAAAACTAACAAAATCGGCTTACACCACTCTCACCGATAACGAATTCGGAGATCCTTTCTGCCAGGGAGTCATCGTAAATACTGAGATCACATTTCTTTTCATTATCCAGAATGCCGATTTTGTGGCACAAAATCTGGAAATTTACTTCTATCACGGAAAACCAATCCATGAATTCCCCACCGGCCCAAATTTATCGTGGGAAATGAATTTCCTTCAAAGTATGACCCAGCTCGACGATGCTTTTTACCATGGTAGCCTGCAGTAGCATGTCGCCTTTGTGAGCAGCGACCAATTCCAAACCTTAGCATCTGCATATCACACACTTGCGGCACATCTATCCTTAATCACTGTCGCACGTTCCAGCAGCCACGCTGAGTGAGAAAATTCTCATGCAGAGGTAGATACACAACCTTTTATTGTCCTGGACATAAAGTTATCCTTACTGGTGCCTTGATCTTAATGCTATCAAACGCTGGTGCCCTGTGAAGGGCCAGAAAGCGGCACTGGTCCTTTCGATTTCATTTCATTCCACATGGAATAATCTGGCCGTGGTGAGATTCAATGCTTCTGACATTTGAAGTTCAAGTGTTCGAAAGATTACAAATTATATCGCTCAGTAATTTAGCCAGTCGGTACAGGGCACTGAGTCGAGCTAATAATAAGTGTAATATAATTTTTCTTATAATAACTCAGAACTTCTGCAGTATGATACATGAATAGATTCGCGGAGCTGGTAAGTAATCTACAGACTCGTTACTTTCCAAAGCTCAAAAGCTTTAGCTGACCTGATCAGAATTGAATTGGGCTGTTGTGGAAAGATGATGCTGCTGCAATAATAATTGCTAGGGTATTTGATCCACCGATCACCTTCTTGATGGTCTGAGATAGATGGCTAACAGCATTGCCAGGCAGAAGCTGCAATTAGAGGTCTGCTGTGCCAACCAAGTGTTAGGCACCCATTATTCTCCTCAACCCTATATCCTTCCCCACCTGAGAAGAGACTGAGCAACATGCTGGCCTGCTTGAAAGCATTGGATCCCAAAGGAATAGGCCAGAAGCCAGCGTTTCTCAAGCGAACACTCCAATTCAAGAGAGGTTCGTGCCTTTCCACCCGTTCCGATCGATCACAGGCTACAATGTTGCAAATTTCTCGACCCAGATAGACTTCCGACATCACCTGCTCTTGATTTGACAAAATTTCAGGTTGCAATAACTTTTCGATCCGGAGGCTGTTTGACGCGATTCAAGCGTCGTCGAATTCCTCTTGTCGAGCTCTTCGTGATGGTGTCATTATTTGTTGATTCCGAGTCAGACAAATTTTGAGCACTTCTCATCAAAAGACAGATACCTGCCCCCATAAAACTCAAAATTTTGCAAAATATCATAAACATAACCTGCAGAAACATCATGAATTGCTTACCCAACTCGAACCAAGCCTTTCTTTCTTGTAAGCGTGTTTTTTGAATGGTGAATGGAGCTTTCTTCACGAGATCTTTCGCCATATGTTTGCTTGACTCTTGGCGAATTTCGGGGTGCAACTTCCAACACTTCTTCTCCCAATGGCCACTGATTTTGCAGAAATTAGACCGTTTCCCATTCCACTGTGTCTTCATGATAGGAGGATTTAGAACGTTCTCATTCTTCTTGGTCTCCCTTCTTGTGGGCAAATCTATCTTCTTAACCCACTCTTTCCTTGTATGATGCTTAACTACACCATAGTTAGCAGATCTATGAAAGCAATCACTTCTCTTATGTGCAAAAGTAGAATCTGAATGATTGTCATACCTTCTTGGCTTGTCCTTAAATTGATGGGGACTAGGTGGCTTGATTCCTTTCTTGGAATCAGGTGATGGAGAGATGGATTTTGTTTCAGCTACCTCTGAGCATTCTCCTTCTTCCTGTTGATAACCCAAACCTGCAAATGGTTGTCTTGGTACAACCTCCAATGGTTGGGTGATTCCTTGGCCATTTATGCCAAGTCCACCTCCGCTATACCCCATATTCGTGAGGATTTTCATGCCAACATTAGTTTCATATTGAGAGAGAACAGAACTTGAAGTGACATCACATACCTCGGTTTGACATGCAACCTCCGTTGTCTCAACTTTCTGCAATTTAGACAATATCTCCTCTTTAGCTCGTAGCATCTCTTGAAGCTCCTGCTTATCGAGAAATAATCTTCGCAATTCTGCATTTTCGGCTTGAAGGCTTTCGTTTATCTCTTGCAACTCTTGCAGTCTTTCAGCGTGCTTCGCTCCTTTTCCCATCCTGCAAAGCAGTCACCTGCTCCGATACCACTTGATCCGATCACGGGTCGAGTACTACCCAACCATCACGTGTACGGTACTAAGATATTTTAAACGACTATGGCTTATACAGGTTCAAATGAGCATGTTAGAGCATACACATATTAACATGAATTAAACATAATCAGGAAGAACATAACACATAAGCGAAAGACAACCAAATTGATAACGGAGTTCACCCCTCCAACTCACTGGGGTTACATCTCCGGACCTGCTTCAATTGGAAGGCAGATCCTTTATATTTCATCTTCAAATTAAGCTTTCATACATTCCAGTTCCATGGCTGAGCATTAGCCAAGCACTATGGCTTTCAAAGGCTAAGTTTCCTATCCTTTCTCCTCCTCTTCTTCAAAGGCTCACATCATGAGTTTATATAGTTTTTCCCCATAACTCCCCAATCCACAATAGTAGGATCTCAAGACATTTTAAGGAAAGACAAACTCCATGATTCTAGGACTTTAAAACTTACTCAAGGAAAAAATGGCAAACCCAACTTCAAGGATCTTAACCATGCCAAGAAAGCTCAACCTCTTAATGAGAAATAGCAAATTAGTTGTGAGGTCAATTCTCACATAAAACTAATTTCTCAAATGGAATAATAAGTGAATATTTTGGTGAGTCATTTTCCACTCACTTAGAACATTATCCACTTCATAATTTTTTAAATGAAATAATGAATTAATTCACTCATTACTTTGTCACCCATCATAAAGTGTCTTCATGGTGCATAAGTAAACTTCTTTGTTGGTGGAGATCCTCCTGGATCAAATCCCCTTACTGAAAACTGCACTCACTAGTGGACCAAATGAATCCCTTGTACAAGCCACCTCTGAAGATAACGTTGTAAGGGAAGGAGACTGCGCTGGGCATGAGAGAAAACATATGGCCTGATGCCAAATATGCAATAAATCTCTGATAAGGTCCTTTGCTGATCTCCTAGAGAAGGAATGAGATTCCTCTCTACAAACCAGCTCCAAAAGTGGTGATGAAGGTCCCTCACTGCAACACCAGCAACTCTAGCGTTCTCTTGCTACAAGAATAACGTAGTAGCTGCAAATGAATACTTTGGACTGAAGCCAAGATGTGAGGAAGATGAATAAAAATCTCTCCATGTCCTCCCATGGAAGAGAAGGGCATTCCTAAACAGGAATCCCTCTTGTGCTAAGTAGCACAAAGTTGAAGAGAGCTTCAACCTCCAAATTCTTTCTCTAAAGATGATCTACACAATGACTCTCCTTCATCTTTTATGCAATGTGTGCATGGACCCCACTCACATTAGGGTTTCTCTCATTTCAAATTTCCCTCCATCCAACTACGCAATCTTCTTGTGCAAGTTTCCCCCCCCTTGGGTACGTTGTTGACTTGGTCAAACATGGTCTAGCTCACTTGCTTTTGGCCCTTTTCACACTTGGGGCTACTAATTAAAGCCACTTAAGTGACTTTTGCACCTTAGGAGTGTTTATTTAGATGCTACATGGGTCCCTTCATCCATTTTATTCCTTTTTATTAAAATAAAAGAAAGATTAATGTTCCAAATACTTTATTGCAAAATTTTGAACATTACAAGTTTAGCTTTCCATTGAACAGTTTTCCAAAATTCAGTTTGGATTGAGAGAAATGGAAGGTTATGTGAAGGCGATTTTCTCAGATGGGTTGTTGTGGCAGTTTTAGAAATTCTTCCAATTGCAATAATAGATTCAAATTGTCCCAATCGATTCTTGATATTTCAGATTTGATCTTGCCGATTAACTTTTTGTAGACCATCTCCATTTATAATGGTAAATCAATTTTAAAAAAAGTTATTTGTAAATTCCTTTTTCTCTATGTGTATTTAAATGAAAACAGAGATCAAAGAGGGGGGGTTAACAAATGAACAATTTCTCGATGAAGGAATGAACAATTGCTGAATACGAGATGAATAATTGTTGAAATTGAGACAAAGCCAAGAGATTCATTCTTATGTAATTATTTCTCTCATATATTTTAATGAAGGAATTTATCCATTGAGTTCTAAATCTGTTACTTTTAATCTTATCTGACTTATTTCTCAAGGAAGAACTGAGTCTTGGCATGTTGGGCCCAATACCTTGGACGAGGTGTTGCCTTGAACATCTCAACTAGTTTAGTTGCGCGCTTGTCTATTTGAATTTCAATTGTTGTTATTTAAAGTAAGTTTCCTTCTTTAAAAGTAATTTGTTGTTTGATGAATTTTCCATATTTGTTGTTTCTTGCAATTTCTAGATTTCATTTAATTTATTGTTCTAAATTAACATTTGAATTATGTTGCGTGAAATAGGTTAAAATTAAAATTCAACAATGTCTGGTTTAATTTATTATTGATTCAAGTCATGTCATTAGCATAATTATTTTCCTAACATTTACTTTCTATTTTTGAGATTAAGTATTGTTTTTCAAGTCTTGCATTTTATTTATTTTCGAGTGGGCTTGATAGTATAGAACATAATCATGCATAACCAGTGTTAGATGTTGGTATTTTCTATGCATATATTTTTCAAATTGCGTTGAAATAAAAAGACGTTCCTTGGTTGATGATTAATGATTAGGTGATTAGTTGTTTTTATTAAGAAATTAATTTTACCCAACATTTTGGCATCATTGTCGGGGAGGCAGTCAAGTAGCATTACCACACAAATATTTGGTTGTAGATGCATTCTTGACTCTGAGAGGATTTGATACTGAAGACTGAAGGTAAGAAGCTATGCACAGACCCTAACTACCTTGTGGTGAGGTCTACCCTCAGTAGTCAGGCTTAGGTTATATATCATGCATGATTGAAAGTAGGAATCTTAGAGGTAGAGATTTGAATAAATATTATCATTTCATTGAAGTGGTGATGTAAGCACTACCCATTTCACTAACCTATTGATAGGAAAATTTGAAGGAGGAGCTTCAAAGTAGCACATGAATAATTCTCTTAGAATTTTGTGTTCGATGTATCAAAGGTATAAGGCACTCGACTCGGTTATCTATGGATGGTAAGAAACCTAAATTTTTCCTCCCAAATATATGCGAAGGTACGTGGAGGGCCGATCCATATTAGCATTGTCTAATGCGAAACCGTAGAGTGAGAGCATCCCCTTATATTTTTCGTACTAGAACACTGCCCGATATACCCGAAAGTAAGTGGATGAGCTTCATTATATTTACGTACGTGGAATGAGGTATCACACTTAGAATCTATTGCATACAATTAATTATAGCTACTATGTTTGACGACATTGGAACACATCTTCTAGCCTAGACCTCTAAATGTTATCGTTAATGTTACAATGCTTCCTTAGATAAATTAAGATAGATTTTATGTTGATATTGCTTATCAGTTTTTCTGTCAAGTTCACCGCAAGATGTATTTAACATTCTTAGAATGCAATTAGAATGATAAGCATTTGTTTCAAATTGATTTTCGACAATGAAAAACTAGCTACAGGGGATAGAGAAATCAGATTGTATGCAATCAACAATGAGCACATCTAAATTAAATTTCCCTAAACTATTCCTATGCAGCACTCACAATCCCTATACGCAAATGCATGCTTTTCTTTTCAATTTATTTTAAGTTTAAATGAACAAAAAAGAAACTAATGCAGAAACAATCACTCAAAACTTTGAAGAGAAAATAATGAATTGATCAAATGCAAAATTTAACTTTGGAACTATTCAGTAATCACAAAGAAAACAAAAAGAAAAATTGATCAAACAAATCAAAAGTGAGGCAAGAAGAGTAGAGGAAAACTAGTCTCTAGAGGGAATCAAGCACTCAAAACTTTAGCAAGTAAGACATTGAAATGAATTTGCAAAAGATAAAATATGATAGATTTTTGTTGGTCATAGGGGAAGCGCACCCCTGAGTGGGAGAGAGTGTGTTGCAAAGCATTGTCCCTAAGCCAGTAGTGCTATGTAGAGCACTGTGTCAAGACCAATAGTGCATTGGTGCCAGAGGACTCTCTAAAAAAGAAATCAAACAGACTACTTTTTCTAAAACACATTCAAATGACTGAAATTAAGCAGGTAAAGTCTACTAGATGTTAGTAGACAAGGAAAAAACCACCAGGGATGATCTGTCGATCACCAATATGGTCACCAAATTGTTTTATGGAAATAAAACCTATGGATAAGTATGCTTTCCCTAAGTGTGGTGGTGCACTTAGAACAACAGAAAGAAAGATATCTGGACTTTTTCTTAAAATTAATAGATAAAGGGAGGAAAACCTACTTGTAATTTGTTCGCTTTTCCTTGCCTCCCTTCGTCACTTCCGTCACTCTCAATGTAATTGAATTCACTTGATTGACACCTACAATGGAAAACAAAAGAAAGAAAACAACATAAAGGAAATATGATCTATTCAATTTACAGAAATTGAATCGATTAAATTCATAAATACACATATAACATCATTGACACATGCATTATAAAAGGAACAAATGTCTTTATTATGAAGCAGATGGAAGAGTAAAACTAGTTGATCGATTCATTTTCACTCATCCATCTATAGTCCCATCCTCATCACATCTAGCATCAACAATCCAGCAGCATCACAGTACATGCATGATACCACCAAGAGTTGTGATCTCACCAGCATAACTCTACTTAACAAAAGTTTTTTCTCTCTTGTGAATTATGATCAATGCTCTATGTATAAGTAGATGAGGGTATTTTGACATAAATTAATCATTGAATGGATTTCCTAAAAATGGATGAAGAGGTTTCCTTATTCATGGGAATAGGAGGATAAGAGGTTGAATGACTCCATGGTGTCCATATTAGAAGCTATCATATGCGGTGAAGGCTGGAACAACTTCTAGAAGCCACTAGAGGCTGGGGAGATTCCCAAAATCCAATGAATAATTCGCTCTCAGTCGACCAATGAACTCTAAATTTGGCCTAGATCCTCTACATCGTAGCCTTGCATGGAAATAGATGCTCTGTAAAGTAGTTACTACAGTCTAAGCATGCATTGAGGGCTCAATGGGGCACTTCAACTAGAATCTAAGTAGTGAAACATTCATTGAGGAAAACCACCAATGGAATGACTTGTTTAGGGCATGTAGCAACTAATTTAGAGTATGAAAGAGCCCAATGGATATTGATATGTTTTTTGGGATGATTCCCAAATTAACCTGTAACACCTTCCACATAGCATATGGATTTTCCTGTCCATGGAGACTTGTGACAATATGATCTTGAACTCCCTCTAATAGTATCCTTCTCACCTTTGCTACCTTCTTCTGCCATGCATCAAGAATTGAGGCATCCGCTGCTGTGGGCTTGGGAATATCAGTATCTATGAATTCCTTCATCCCGTTTTCCTCCAACACTGCCTCCATCATGTCCTTCCATGAAATATATTTCGAAATAACCTTGAGTGCATATTCGAGTCTCCAAGCCATTGAAAGACACCTTGATCTGCTGGTAGCTCCAAAGAATGTATCTGCAAATTTGAATATTGTTCAACAAAAACTCAATTTATTCTCCACTATTGTGATTCCTGGTGCTCTGATACCATGTAGAAATTATATAGAAATTCTATACCAATAGATTCAATCTGATAATGTAATGTACTAAAAAAGATACTAAATCCTTCTACTATATTTGTGGAATATAAAACACAATTTCTCAATAACATGCAACTAAGAGAAAGAAATAATTAATCACACAACACAAGATGTATCTGGGGAAAGGAATTTCTAAACACCCCTCTATTTCTATTGTATAATAAGCCAAGGAATCATGAAACAATATAATGCATGTGTGCTCACAAGAACCTCATACACTTTACCAATCATCTCACACTAATCTAGGCACAATTGGACCCACACATAGGCAATTTTCAGCCCACCTTTAGCCTACCTTGCTCACACAATCCATAGGAAAAATAATTCATATTAAATAGGAATTCCAACCTTCCTTGACTGCGCAATCCTTCATGAGCCTTCCTCTTACTTTATAATTGCACTCAGGAAATTCGCTAATAATACAACTGATATTTAGCTTCCCTTTAACCTTTGTCTCAACTGTCTCATCATCAGAATTGACATGCATGCAGATAATAATAGTGAATCATCATTTATATAATAGATAACTACTTATGAACTAAATATAATTTAATTCACTTGACCTCTCACTAGCTCATCACTCAGATAGAACTATTTAAACTGATTTTAACTCAATTAATTTGAGTTAACTGATTACGCATTTACTAAACTAATGCATTAACTGCAACTAGACCATAAAAATAATAGAATCACTCTACATGCTTCACCTTTGACCCTCAACTCTAAATTATTGAGCTAACTCGGTCTTTCTGACTTAGTTAATTGATACAAGTTGTTATGAGATGAAATTACAATTTTCTTTCAATTTAATTAAGGGAAAATTAAATCAAACACCTCATATGGTAGCCATTTCTAGGTGCCATTTTCTGCATGCCAATTTTACTATTTCTTGTTGCAAATTTCAACATTGTTACAATTGCCGGAAAGATTTTTTTTATTGACATAGAAGCCATTGACGTCCCCCTTGGATTACAATATCCTCTTGATTCGTAGCTATAGCTATGCAATGTAATATGTTGCATCTACGGTTCACTGTAAGATGTGATTTCCTCACAATGGAAACATTGTCACCATCGATCAATTGACATATTACAAACCAAATTCTCAGACCTCCCCTGAACCTATCATATATTCGGTGGCTGATAAAAAATCAGTCACAACTCTCACCAGTGTTTCACCAGGAGTCTATAAAGATTACACCTTACTTGGTTCATTCACTGGTCCCCCGCACTCTTATCAATGAGCCCAGCTCTTCGAGTGTTTGCATGTTGCAAGCGTCTCGGGCTACCCAAAAGAGGTCCAGTTTGACTATGCAATAGGCAACACCTCCACAACTTATTGTTGTTCACTTGAAACAACCTGTAGGACATTCTCCTCAAGGACCTTATTCTTTTGTTGGTGTCTCTCCCAACCTTTTTTAAACTGGAATGGTTACCATTAGCCTTAACCATTTGGGATCCATTTTTCCAGCCATTACTCTTCTGGTCAGATACTATTTTTAGCTCCCACCTCTGGAGTATTGACACCCAAGATTTGGGAAAAGGGGCATACCTTCTAGAGGATTTTCAAGGCCAATTCCTTCCTAACCCTAGCAATGCACTTTATCTCAATAAATTTTACCCATAGCATCTCCCATTCACATGCGTGTTTTATTTCTATCATGAATCCAGGTAGCTTGCATTATCAACTCATTTTTTGTCTTATGGTGCCTTTCAGATTGATCCATCATCCACACTGTATATCAGCTATGCCGATGGTGCAAGTTGCTTCTCCCGGAATCTAGCCTAGGGAAATTGGCTCATTTTTACCCCCTTGCATTCGTTAGAGCTCTCCAACGACATATGCATTGGATTTGCCACCAATAAATATGCTAAATATGATGTAGCGATAGGTTTTTTAGTTGATGCCCTTGATTATTGCATCCTTCATCTTCATTTTGGTTCAAATTCATTGTTTCTTGTCATGCAATTGAATGGTTTGTATTGTATGAATAACCATGCTCTTTTTAGAAGATATTTATGAGTGAATATTTTTCAGATATAATTTAAAACAATATTATAGATTTTCACTTATCACATGCATTTAACACAAGAGAATCATAAAAAAAATGGCAAACCATATACTCGTTATATATAAAATGATGCATATACATATTATGTATTGACAAAATCATAAATGTTTTGGAGTCCACTACTCTAAATAAATCTGACATGCCCATAACATGTTACAAAATCAAAACTGGGGGCACCACATGCCCCTACATCTAATCACTATCTGGAGGGTCTCGATCCAATGGCTCGGCTCCACTAGCCCATAGATCCCTAACTGCATGTATGACCATGGCCATGCGCCACATGACCCCTCGCTACTTAGGGGGTAGCCCTATACATCTCTCAATGTACGAGTCCTTAAGATCAAGCCAACCATGCTCTGATACACTGATCAACATCAAATCGCACATGCATCATACATCCTCTAGCAGAGCCTCATAGTCAGGTCTCTGGTCTCCTCTCGCTCCACTAGATTTCGCAACCCCAGGCACTGTGGGTCATCCCATATACCCTCTCGGCTTCACCGATGCTATATTTTCATACCAAAAGTACGAATCAATACCACCTACATATTCTAAAAAATTTAAATGTACCATAATATATAGCAACTTTCAGTTACCATCTGGTCGCCATCCTCAACCCGACGGAAGTGGCAAGTCAGGGTCCCCCTGAAATTTCATACCACTATAAGAATAGTCCTCAATGTACAATGGCATATGATACCAATATGTGAAGAACTCAGGATGGAACACCGGTTCGACTCCCCTGCCTCCTCCTCTCCGTAGTAGCTGTCCCCAGTGGCGCACCCTGGGCTCCTATGGGGCCCCATCCTGGATCTGCACATGAGGCCAAAGTATGGGTATCTTCTCAAAGAAGAATGAGCACAACACTACACCAAAAGTAGAGTCATGGTTCACCTGTCACTTGCACAACGAAAACTGTCGTTTCAATGACGATAGCATCATCTGGGCCCACCTATAGTAGGTCCCACTCAGAACACTCTCAACCAACATCATCTCCCCCCTAGCGATGTAATGGAATTCTTGGTTCCCAAGATCCGCAATATGGTTGTGGCAATAGATTGTGTCTCTAGAATCTCTAGATCACTGATTGAAATGGTAATGCCCTTAGCATGAAAATCTAGTCGATAGTGGTGCTCCACGAACTCTATTATGTTCAACCCACGCGATAACACTAGATGTGTATTTCCCACCACCCTTAGTGGCTAGAGTCCAATCAAGAAGTTGATGTCCTAGATGGTTAGCTCGATCATGTTCCCCTACACCATAAAGGCCTCCTGGTCTGGATCCCAATATATGACTATACTCAATAGTAAGGGCTCACCTACCCTCCTCAGTGGGTTCTCAACCAACTTGAGAACACCATATATCGCAAGTTCTACTCGTACCACATGATCCCCCTGGATATCGGCAAAAATATCATCCAAATCCCTCTCTCGCTAGTTTATCCTCAACTCTACCATACATATACAAAACCATCATTTTGGTCAGCTCAGAGAAGGTAAACTGCATCATAAAACATCAAGTCTCGGTTCTTAGCCAAAAAACAACCCAAATATCACCTTCATCTGAACTAGCACTTTTCAGCCTTTACAGCTACGAGTTCACAGTTTTACCCTATGGAAAATGTGAGCCAGGTCATAGAACAGGATCTAGAAGGTATGATCTGGTCATGAGGAGAGGTAGAAGTCTGTTCTTGAGCTCCAGGCACGTAAACTGAAAAACTAAATCACTAAAAATGAAGGGTAAAGTTAGGCCACCTAACTGCAACTAACGGATCCTGATTCCAATGGTTGGTTTGTCTGCTATGATCACTGTAAGATTTAGGGACTTATCCTCCTCTTCAAATTCACCACAACTCCATTAGAAAATTAATCAAATTGGAGGGAAATCAAAGTATTAAAAGGAAAACCCTAAATTTTATTTCGGCAATTGTGACCAAATGGTAGCTTGGTTTGACAAACCATCAACACCATTGGAAAGCTCTCACCGAGCACTATAATGGTTATCATGTTTTTTTTTTGGTAATTTGAAACTTCACAAGGAAGCCATTTTTCCAAGAAGGGCCATTTTGCTGACTCTCAAAATCAGAATTGTTCACTTGCTCTGCTTGTACTTGTGGGACCACTTTTCCTTCATACTTGTCAACGCATGTGTCTATTTTCTTCATGAATAACCATATTTTTCTCATGTTTTTATGTTCCCCACCAGGCCTATTTTGTGAGGAAACTTCATCGAGTCACCCTTGCTTAGAGCATCCAATTCGAGTCACAATCACATTCATGGAGTATGTCTCGAGTCCCTTTGCCTCCTGCTACAATATTCCATCCATTTTTTCCTTGTCTCTCTCTTGTGTTGCCCATTTTGGCCTCTACTCATACTGTCCAATCCCCTTCCTAGTGGAGTCAATCCCTGCCAGGTCATCCATGCATTTTATGCTCTGATAAGGGAAGTCGTCCGTTTGCTACTCAGTATCCCCTATTCCATCACCATCCCTGTTTTCAGTCTATCAATCAATTTAGTACGATCCCTTGTGCCTTAGTTGAGGAATCCTCATTGACTCACCTATGGCAGACCTCATTTTTTCATCCTCAAAATATTCATTCCAGAAGACATTTGTAGAGGGTAGTGTACCTTGGTTCTAGCTTCCATTATTGTCTGGTGCTTCGGATCAGGAAAAGGGACTCATCATTTCCCTTTGAATTTATTGTTTCTCATCTGCTCAGCTTCAACTCATTATTGCATGATCGAGATTTGTCTACTTGATGGTTTGGTGATTCAGTTGACTGTACCAGTGATTCCTAGGTGTATGTGAGATTTTTTAGACCTCATAAGGGGGTGGCCCTCCAGGTATCCCCCCACATGCCCTGATTCCCTCAGATTCTGCTACAGCCTCAGATCCAACTCTGCAGATTTGATGGGTTCGGTTTTAGTCGCTTGCAGCACCCACAGCATGCATGTATCATTCGGATGATCCATTCATATTTTTAGAACCATTTCCTGTTTAACAGGGCTTCTTTGGTTGTTATTATGTCTCATGTACTCAGATATTATTGTATTCAGTACTAGGTCATGTTTTTCCAGGTGCAGTATGTATGTGGGATCCATTATGTTTTTTTCTGGCCCATTTTTATGTTAGCATGTCATGTACCATTTATCATGTACTTTATTGCTCAATTTCATTTTGTTGGGTGCATCATTATTCTCTTTACTTTTTCATCTCGGGGGGCATAGGTATGCCTCCCCCACCTCACTAAGAACATGTACCCAAACATTATAGGAGACTTATATCATTTGTAGGTCTTGGCCCCTCGATTATTGTCCTCTCTTGCTTCACTCCATCTATGTATCTCTCTCTATGACTCTCCTTCAGTGTCTAGTGATTGTGTTCATACAATGTACTTTGGTTATATGATTAGCTCCTAACACTCGCACGTTCGAGGGTAATCTATTACACCAAAATTTGGTCATCTAACCATTTACAATTACATGGATCGAAGTACACCATGTAGGACCAATTTTAACATAGTAAAATTGATCTCACTATAAGGAATAATGTAATAAACCATATTTTATTAATTTATTTATGGTTAAAACAAGAAATCCCATTAGGAATAATTATATAAATCCTTATTTATTTGATTTTCCTTTAGGAATAATTAATTAAAACAATTTTTAAATAATATTCTTGGTCATATTTAACCTAATTATGAGAAATAATTAGATAAATCATTATTTATCACATTTTTCTCTAGGAATAATTAATTAAATCATTATTTAGTTATTATTCCTTGTTAATTTTGACTAAATCGCCTATAAATATTTAAACAAATCATTAATTGTTAATTATTTGTTGAGATTGCAACAAGATGATGAGCTTAGTGAAAAGAGTCGCCTTCACTAAGTGGGCCCACAAGCTATTTTTGGTGCAAGTCTATTTTTAGACTATGTCTGTTTTTAGACATGTCGATCATATTCTATGAGTTGTAGGATGCTATTTCTGGATAGTTGGTCAAGTTGGAAAAGTATATGGACTTATATTTTTAGACATATTGGGGGTAATCTATTTTTAGATTTCCAGTCTAGAAATATATATGTTGAATATTATTAGCTCTTAATAATATTTGGACTCTAAACATTATCTTATTCTCTTGTAGCACTTCAGTTAAGTGCACAGATGTGGCACAGGAGCTGACAGAAGAAATTACGCTATTCCTGAGGGTTAAGTGGAGCTATTGAATGGAGACTTCAGTTAGAACTCATGTGACAGAGTTTGGTGGAGTTATTGAGGTAGTTGGTGGAGTTGTGTTTAGTTTAACTTAGTTAGACACAGTTGAGCTAGTTGTATCTAGTCTAACTAATTGATACACTAGTGAGAGTGGTGTTAATTAATTATTAATTAATTCACTAAATATTAACTCATTAATCAACTGAAGAATACATGAGTTAACTACAGTGCATGGACAGTTTCAGTGGAGACCAGTGGAGAGATTGGTGAAAGGGCAAGTTGACTATCAGTTGTGACTATGGTGTTGCATGATTTTGCACCACATGTTAGCCACCTATAAAAATTTTTATAGCAAAAGGTGGCTAAAATTTTTTGGAGCCTTCAAGGAACAAATTTTATTGCTAAAAAGTTTTGGCTCTTGAAGACTCTTGAGGGCCTCATGCCTCTGTCCAAATCTTCACTGCTGTGCCCATTTTACACTCAGAAATCCTGCTGTGTCCCAAGAGAGAAATACTGCTGAGAACACTTTTCTTCCCCCCCCCTCTTCCAAAAATAACCTCATTTTTATCCTTTATTCTCCATAAAATACCTCATTTTCCCATTTCCCTTCATCAAAATCCCTTTGATAACATTTAAGACCCCTTCTTCGCTTTATCGAAACCCTCAAATTCCTTTGAAAACCATTGAAAATCCATAAAAATGCATTTTTTATATTATAGACTTAAGCCCCCTTGGGTTAAGTCTTTAATCCTTCCCCTCCATATGCCTTGGTGCTAGGACTGAGCGCCAACCTTCCAAGCACTTATCGCATTGCCTGATCACGATTAGCCCTTCCTCCATAAACCCCTGGTCATATGATTTTCCATATAACCCACGGCCCCACAGTCAGGCACCTATCCACTTCGAATAAATATTTCCGCCCAAAGTGAAAACCTTTGTTTATATTAAATTTCGGGTTTTAATGTTTTTGTCATCATATTAAAATAAAACCGGGCGGAATTCATCGCACCGCTTTTGAGAGCGGGGCGATTTTTTTTATTTTGCAGCGATTCCATTCACCACCCGACGCGTGGCCTTGAGAACTGTTCAAAATACCGCCCTCATCGTGCATTAAAGGTCGGATGTGGAGTGGGCACGATATTGATGCACGCCGTCCGATTTCAGGCCGCTCATCGGACGGCGATCCCGCTCCAAAGAAGCCCGTGCGATAACTCAGGGTATGACGCAGTAATAAAAGCATCTCTGCTGTCGATCTGATCTGCAGATCGATGGCCCACACTTCATCGCCCTGATTCCTCATCCAGTCAACATTTTCAGACCCGAGGTTTTATTTCGCCCTAATTTTATTGAAAATCTGAAGTCCGGGCACGTTCTATAAGGTTTTTATCGTGGGATCTCCGCTATTGATCGCTTGGGCCACTCTCATCTAATGGCCCATGATCGTCCCGATTCCCGATCTTGATTTTTGATCATTTTTTCCTAAAATAGAGGTTTTAACCCATTTCTCCATTTTTCCAAAAACCGACTCCTCCGCTTTGGCTTTTCGCCTCCGCTCCCGACCATTGATCTCTGCGCGATCAACGGCTCCGATTTATTTCTTCCTCCATTTCTCTTTGACCTCCTCTAATCAATCTCAACCGTTGGATGATGCCATCCAACGGCCATGCTCTCTCCACACACCTTATGAAGCAGTAAACCTATACATGCAGGATTTCATAATGTTTTTTGTATTTTGCAGGGTTTAAATGGTTTTTCCGCTATGTCTGAAAAAAATTCAGAGGCAGAGGGTGACGATCCTCCCACCTCTAATCCATCAAAGAGATTCATTTTCAGGGTTTAAACTTCATGTTTCATCAGTGTTTCATGAGGCATTGATGCCATATCACCCCTGCGCAGCCCTACACACCAGCAAAACACAATGAATTAGGCACAGTCAAAGAGTATCAGTGCAGAAAACAAGAACACACCAGAACAGAAGATTGAAAATAGATATTTGGGGATTACGTCCAAAATGGTTTATCAAAATCCTAATGCCTGATTAAAACACAATTAAAGGAGAAAATCATAAAGGTTTATCAGAAAGAAAGCCTCCACCATCACATCTGAGGAAAATTGATTCCTCCTAGCTACCACAGTGCCACCTGTGCCTCAAAGCATTCAAATGCAGGCCAAAGTTATCGATCAGGATCAGATATCTACCTCACAATGTAGCTAGAGAGTAAATTCTGCAAACAAACTTAATGACAAAATATCAGCAGAGTTACTTTGACATCACACAAAGCCTCAAAGGTCAAAAAGAGCTCCCACCGAGCTTAAATCTTTATGTAAATCATTTAATACAGAAGACACCTATGTAAGCTTCTTCATTGAGCCCCCAAAGGCCGAGAAGCCATTTAAGTCTGTATTAATTATCTTTAGAGATCTTTTATCAGATCTCACCTCCTCATTCTTCTATAAATACTACTACAGAAGATGAGAGAGGGGTTGGTTGATGTAGTTGCTGAACTTTGAAATGTAATTGAGCTTGAGACTTCTATCTGTAAATAGTGTTCACTGGCCTTTGGAGCTCTTCTTGTGATAGATAAGTTAAGATGAGATGTGTAGATGACTGCTAAACTAAAGCATTGGACTTAAAGCTGTAACTAGTTTGGAGCATCAATACAGGCTGATTTATGGGATCATGGTCTATGTCGACGGTGATGGTTTTCTCATTGTAACTTGTTATTTTGTTTTTGTTTTCACTATGTTCATATTCTCTTATAAAGAACAACATGCATAGAGTTAGGTATATCAGTACCCTTCTCTAATTGAAAATATTTATTTTATTGTTTTCTTCCAATCTGTGTTATTTAGGAATGATTTAATTCAGTTTAAGCATAGGAATGCTAGCGTTCCCTCATCTTATTGCCTTAGCTGAAGATTATTCTTGAATGTTATGTTCAGTATTAGTTAAGTAGAGATGAACTAAGGAAGATATGGTGTGCCCTAGTCCTAGTTTTATCCCCAAATAATGTATGAATGTTTCCCTTGGAATGTGTTAAAAGCTAGCTAGTTTAGAAGTACTTACCAGATCCTGGATTGATTTTATGTTTTTCTTAAGTGTATGTCAAAAGCTGGCTAGTTTAAAAGTACTTACCAGATCTTGGGCTTCTCTTTGTTCTTCATCTGTTTAAATTCTCCTTATTGTACCATTTCATTCCATAAATCAAATTTCAAAGAGATCCTTAGACATAGATGACTTGCCCCATGGACCACTCTTGCCTCTTGCTGTTCCAATTAATCCCTATTATGACTCCATAGCCCAATGGACTAGAACCTGCAATTATCTATCTTCCTGGCCAAAGCTTGTTCTATTTGCTTGCAACTTCTCACCTTTGAAACTCTTTGCATTTAGAACTTTCCACCTCAAACAGTAATCATGCTAAACCATCCAAAAAACAAAACAAACCCTTGGCCTTCATAACTAGCCTAATATCATTACCCCAAACTTCAAAGAAAAATCCATATTTTCACCTATCGGAGAGATCCCTCTCCGGATTTAGGAGGGCTAGATCCTAGAATCCGAAAGTGGTTGAAACGATGTTTCTCCCTGCGGTCGGACTTTTGCCAATCTTGCTGATTACAGGGAGTTAACACCACACATTGATGGATATGCCAATGAGGATTGCGTGAGCAAGGCTGAACCAATTCAAGTTCATTCAGCGCCATTATTTAGCAGGGATTGCGCAGTAGAGGTAGGCTAGCAGGTGGCAAAGATCGCTACATAGATTTGCAAGATCTAGCCTGATTAGTGTGTAGCGATTGGATTGTACTAAGAGCTTGTGAGAAGCTTTTTATAAGGATTGTTACATGATCTCTATGAAATATATTATATACATATAGTTGGGGTTTTTAGCTTCAGGCTTTCCCGTAAATCACTATGTTAATGTGTGTGAATTTTTATGGTTTTAATGTGTGCATGCAATTGATTTAATTTTTTCATATGATGATCAATGGTGGAATAGATTTTGTATTGTGCATGAAGTAAAATAGTGTATGATCAGGAGAATATTAGACATATAACATATTAGTTATATAATTTCTACATGGTATCAAAGCTTGATCATTGGAGCAATTGCAAATCATTGAAGCAGTTGAGTTTTGTGCTGGTGGAATTCGAATTTGCGGTAGTGTTTTCTTGGTGTCAAAGTTGAGATGTCTTTCAACGGATTGTGATTGGAGTATGCCCTTGAGGGAAACTCAAATTATATTTCATGGAAGGACAGGATGGAGGTAGTGCTGGAGGATAATGGGTTGAAGGAGTTCATAGATGCAGAAATTCCAAAACCTGCTTCTAGCGATGCTACCGCACTTGACGCATGGCAAAAGAAGACAGAAAAATGTCAAAGAATTCTGTTGGAAGGTGTGAAGGATCACATAGTTTCCAGCCTTCATGGTAAATCTTCTCCATTCTTGATGTGGAAATCTTTGACATACTTTTTCCAAAGTAAGAGTGACCAGAGGAAGTTGGCGCTCAAAGATAAACTCAGGAAAATAAAAATGGAGAAGGGCAATAGTATACCCAAGTACCTCATGAAGTTTTTCCAGTGCAGGGATGAGCTGGGAAGTGTGGGGGTTACTATAGATGAAGAGGACTTGGTGAGCTTGGCTCTCCTTGGGCTTCCGAATATTTGGCATTCCTATGAGGACTCTTTCAATGGTTGGGAGAAACTGCCGGGATGGGAGCGACTTTGGTCGGATCTTGTGTAGGAGGAGATAAGGCAGAGTACCAGGGATGGATCTTCATCAAAGAATGAAGATGAATAAAATTTCACTTTGGCTACCAAAGCAAGGAAAGGGAAGGGAAAGAAAAATCCTTTTCAATCCGGTGCGAAAGGCAAGAAGCAAGACACATCCAAGGTGAAGTGTTTTCACTGTCATCAACATGGACATTACACCACTAATTTTCCACAGAAGAAGAAAAATAAGCAAGCTGCTGGATCTATAGCTGGAGAGGCCTTAGCCTCATAGTTTGAGCTGGATTTTTCATTGATCACATGCTTGGTCTCAAGTGTGATGGGTTCAGTGTGGTTTCTTGACAGTGGTGCGTCTTTCCATATGACCAGAGAAAAATATTTGTTTACTGATCTGGATGAGAAGGATCTTGGAGTGTACATCGAGATGGGCGATGATGGTAGATACAGTGCGATTGGTGTCAGGACCATTTCCTTTGAGAGGGATTCTGGCAAACCTTTTATCTTGAAGGATGTCATGCATGTTCTAGGATTGAATAAGAATATGATCTCTGTGGCGATGTTGGAAGACAAGGAATATGATTTTGTCTTTAGCAAGGGAAAGGATTTCCTGCGCAGTAAGGAAACTTGTGAAACATGGAGGATAGGGGATCGAGTTAAGAAAATTTATCAATTGCAGGTAGATGGCTGTACAACAATGGCAGGCAAAGTAGAAGGAGTGGTGAGCAGAGATGAGGGCGAATTGTGGCACAGGAGATTGGGTCATATTCACCATGGCGATTTGAAAATTTTGCAGCAGATTTCTACCGAGCTTCCCAAAGGTACACTTGCGCAGTCAGATCAGTGCAAGGGATGTACTTTGGGAAAATTTGTGAAAGCCACCTTTCATGAGAAGGATAGTTGTGCCACGACGATCCTTGAGAGAATTCACACAAATGTGTGTGGACCTTTCTCAGTAGCTTCGACAGCAAAGCACAGGTATTATGTGATATTTGTTGATGACTTTTCTCATAAGTGCTGGATCTTCTTCATGCAGAAGAAGAGCGAGACATTCTCTAAGTTCTGTGAGTTTAAGGCACTGGTGGAGAAAGATTCGGGGAAGCAGGTGAAGGCTCTTAGGAGTGATAATGGTGGTGAATTCATCTCTGGCGAATTCAAATACTTTTGCAATGAAGAAGGAATTCGAAGAGAGCTCATAACACCTCATAACCCACAGCAGAATGGGGTCGCAGAGTGAAAGAACAAAAAAATCGTGGGTGCTGCACGGGAAATGTTGCATGATCAGGGCCTTCCCATACACTTGTGGGCTGAAAATTGCAATATTGAGGTTTATGTGCAAAACCATTGTCCTCATAGAGTACTTGGCATGAGTACACCCGAAGAGGCGTTTTCTAGTAAGAAGCCTGATATTTCTCATTTGAAGATTTTTGGCTCACCTGTTTACATTCATGTGACAAAGGATGCCAGGAAGAAGCTAGAGCTGACCACAGAGGTTGGGATATTTTTGGGGTACACAGAAATACCCCACAACTATCGTGTGTATTTTCCAGACAGTTGGAAGATTGTTGTGCGACGGGATATCAAATTTCATGTGGAGAAAGCCATGAAGTGTTCACTTGAGAGGGAGCTACACTTGCATGCAGATGAGGAGCTATTAGTTCCTAAGGATGAGCCTCAGGATGTGGATGATCCACAAGAGGAGGTTCATGGAGTGGAAGAAACCACTCATGCAACGCCAAACATCATAGGGCAGAAGCACACTACAGAAGTTGAGCGACTGAATCATGATGCAGCGCAAAATGTAGGAGCCCCTACATCACAGCGTAGAAAGAGACAGTCACCTGACCAATATAATGGATACATGGCTCTGATGAGAAAGTGTATTAGGACAGAACCATCTTCTTTCGAGGAAGTTGTGGAGGACCCTACATGGGTAGATGCCATGGTGGAACAGTATGATTCGATTGTCAGAAACAGTGCATGGGCAATTGTCCCAAGGCCGAAAGGGAATTCAGTGGTAGGTTCAAGATGGATCTACGAAGTGAAGCAAGATGCTGACGGGAGTGTAGAGAAGTACAAGGAAAGATTTTTTGCCCTGGGCTTCTCATAGATCGAGGGGATCAACTATGAAGAAACCTCTGCACCTGTCGCAAGATATTCTTCCATACAGAGCATCCTAGCTCTCTCAGCGTAGATGGGATGGCACATTCATCAGATGGATGTGAAGACTGCGTTCCTCAATGGAGTCATTGAGGAGGAGGTGTACATAGAGTAGCTTGAAGGTTTCAAAATCTTCAGCAGCGAGTGACATGTATGCAGGCTCAAAAGAGTGTTGTATGCGCTGAAACAAGCACCTCGTGCTTAGGACACATGGATAGACAATTATTTCACCGGTCTTGGATTCACCAAGAGTGAGGCAAATACGAACCTATACCAGATTGTGGTGGAGGGTAAGTTGTTGATCATTGTACTTTATGTAGATGATTTGATTCTGACGGGTGATGAACAGTTGATACTCTCATGCAAGGCTGATCTTGCAAATGAGTTTGAGATGAAGGACTTGGGCCTCCTTCATTATTTTATGGGATTGGAAATTTGGCAGCGCAGTGATGGACTGTTTGTGTCTCAAGGAAAGTATGCCCAGGAGATACTGGAGAAGTTCAACATGCAAGGCTGCAAGCCTATCTACACTCCTCTTCCCAGTGGTTGGAGGAAAGAGGATGCTACATCAGCAGAGGTAGTGGATGCCACTGTTTATCGATAGTTGGTTGGTTTGCTCATGTATCTGGTCAATACACGACTGGACATATCCTATGCTGTTAACCAGCTTTCACAAGCTATGGTTAAGCCTACCAAGCTCTTTTGGAAGGAGGGGAAGCATGTATTGAGATATCTCAGAGGCACATCGGGATATGGATTATGGTACAGACAGTCGGATGAGGTGAAGCTGCATAGCTTCATGGATGCAGATTGGGCAGGGAGCCCAATGGACAGAAAGAGCACATCTGGAGGGATTTTCAGTATTGGGTCTACAACATTTTCTTGGTACAGTAGGAAGTAGAGATCCATGGCACTTAGTTCAGCGAAGGTCGAGTACATGGCATCAAGTTTGGCTGCATGCGAGGCTATATGGATGAGGAAGATCCTGGTCAGGTTGTTCGGTTCACACTTAGATCCTACTGTGATATATTTTGATAATCAGAGTTGCATCAAAATCTCGGTTAATCCAGTATTTCATGATAGATCTAAACACATTGACATCTGGTATCATCATATCAGAGATTGTGTGTAGCAGAAGATCATGTTACTTTCTTGCATTCCTATGGAGGATCAGGATGCTGATATCTTGATGAAGGCGCTCACTAGGAGAAAATTCGAATATCATAGAGGTAGGATCGGGGTGGCATATAATCCCTATCTTGTTGAGAGGGAGTGTTGAGATTGCAACAAGATGATGAGCTTACTGAAAAGAGTCGCCTTCACTAAGTGGGCTCGCAGGCTATTTTTGGCGCAAGTCTATTTTTAGACTATGTCTATTTTTAGACATGTCGATCATATTCTATGAGTTGCAGGATGCTATTTGTGGATGGTTGGTCAAGTTGGAAAAATATTTGGACTTCTATTTTTAGACATATTGGGCGGAATCTATTTTTAGATTTCTAGTCTAAAAATAGATATGTCGAATATTATTAGCTCTTAATAATATTTGGACTCTAAACATTATCTTATTCTCTTGGAGCACTTCAGTTAAGTGCACAGATGTGGCACAGAAGCTGACAGAAGGAATTACGCTATTCCTGAGGGTTAAGTGGAGCTATTGCATGGAGACTTCAGTTAGAACTCATGTGACAGAGTTTGGTGGAGTTATTGAGGTAGTTGGTGGAGTTGTGTTCAGTTTAACTTAGTTAGACATAGTTGAGATAGTTGTATCTAGTCTAACTGATTGATACACTAGTGAGAGTGGTGTTAATTAATTATTAATTAATTCACTAAATATGAACTCATTAATCAACTAAAGAATACATGAGTTAACTATAGTGCATGGACAGTTTCAGTGGAGACCAATTAAGAGATAGGTGAAAGGGCAAGTTGACTATCAGTTGTGACTATAATGTTGCATGATTTTGCAGCACACATCGATGGAGATTCCAATGAGGATTGTGTGAGCAAGGCTGAACCAATTTGAGTTCATTCAGAGCCATTCTTCAGCAGGGATTTCACAGTAGAGGCAGGCTCACAGGTGGCAAAGATCGGTGCGTGAATTTGCAAAATCTAGCCTGATTAGTGTGTAGCGATTGGATTGTACTGACAGCTTGTGAGAAGCTTTGTATGAGGATTTTTACATGATCTCTATGAAATATATTATATACAAATAGTTTTGGTTTTTAGCTTCAGGCTTTCCCGTAAATCACTGTGTTAATGTGTGTGAATTTTTATGGTTTTAATGTGTGCATACAATTGATTTAATTTCCGCATATGATGATCAATGGTGGAATAGATTATGTATTGTGCATGAAGTGAAATAGTGTATGATCAGGAGAATATTAGACATATAACATATCAGTTATATAATTTCTACATTATTCCTTAAGTACACTATTAAAATAATAAATAAATAATTCATTTGTTTATAATTTATAAATAAATATATTTAACCAATTTAAATACCTTTTCCCTCCAAATAAATATAATAAAATATTCCAAGTGGTTAGATCTAGATTTTGGTTAATAATATTTTACTATGCACCATTATCGAGGATAACTCAATATTTTGTTATAAATAGGAGTGGTTTCCATTCATTCTTGACTTTGATCGCTTTAATTGTAGCGCTTTGATAATTATCATTAATGCTACTACTTTCTTTGCTTATTGAGCTCCCATAGAGTTCAACACATTTTGGGTTTTCTACATATGATTGAGAGAGAGAAGCTTCTCGATCTGAAGCATTGAGGACAACCAAGAACCCATCCCATTGTGGGGGATTCGTAACATTATTATTTGTTCCCTTCCCAGATGTTATAATATATTCAAAATTCTTTCTATCTTGTCTTGTCCGTTGGATGCATGAGGAAATTCTTATTTCTTTCCATTGTTTAACTTCTTTTACTGCATAGAGTGGGTTTTTTGAAGAATTTGTTTTAATTATCGATTTCATATCTAAAGAAGTTAAGAAGCCATCTTTGTTGTTAGGGCTTTTTGTCACACAAAACTAAAGTGTGCTCTTTTCATACACTTGCATTAAGAATTTATGCTAGCATGGTGCATTTAAAGTTTTTAGAATATGTATGTGGTGCTGATTCGTAAATGTTGGTATGTAGATATAGCAATGGTGAAAACAATAGAGTATGCAAGATGATCTGCGACACCAGGGGTTGTGGGATCTAGTGGAATGAGAGAAGACCGAAGACTTGATTATGAGGATCTATTGGAGGATGTCCGTCGCAGGGGTGATCTATTATTTACCGGTGTATTAGAGTGTAGGTGGCACGATCTTGAGGACTAGTAAATCGAGGGATGTATAGGGCTACCCTTAGAGTGTCGAGGGGTAATGTGGCACATTGTGATGGCTGGGCAGGCAGTTCCGGATCTGCGAGCTAGTGGAGTGGAGCCATTAGCTCAAGACCCTCCATATACTGATTAGAGAGAGGGGCATGTGGTGCCCCCATTTTGATTTTTGTAACATGTTTTGGGCACGTCAAATGTATTTAGAGTAGTGGACTCCAAACTTTTATTATTTTGTCGATACATAATATGGATATGCATCTTTTTCTATATGACAAGTATATGGCTCACCATTTTTTATTATTATTGTCTTGTGTTAAATGCATGCGTTAAGTTCCAATCTAGAATATTGCTTGCAATGCTATCTACATAGTGATATTTGGCTCTAGGTACATGGCTAAATGTAAGGGATTCGAATTCATGCACTAAGAGCTTCACTCGTAAATATGTTCTAAAAAGGACATGGTTATTAACATGCTAAATGCCATTCAATTTCATGAAAATAAACAAGGAATCTAAATTAACATGAAGATGAAGGATGCGATGATCAGGGGCATCGACTAAAAAACCTATCACTGTATCATATTCGGCCTGGTTATTGGTGGCAGATCCAATGCATACGCCTTTGGAGAGGAGTAACAAATGCAAGGGGGTAAAAATGGCCCATGTTACCAAGGCTAGATTCTAGGAGAAGTGACTTGTGCCATCGGCATGGATGATATATGGTGTGGATGATGGATCCACCTGAAAGGTGCCACAAGACAAAAAATGAGATGATGGTGGACAATGCGAGCTACCTAAGTGCATGACAAAAATAAATACGCATGTGTTATTGAGAGATGCTATGGGTAAAATTTATTGAGGTAAAGTGCATTACGAGGGTTAGGAAGGAGTTGGCCCTCGAAATCCTCTAGAAGGTATGCCCCCTTGCCAAAATCCTTACTAATGATGTAAGGTCCTAGCCATAATGGGTTAAAATTCCCATGAAAAAGGACATCATAGGCCTTATCATAGACTAGAACAAGATCACCTTCGTGGAAGGTATGAGGGTGCACTTTTTGGTCATACTGGGCTTTGGTGTGTTTCTTGGCTACTCCAGCGGTTTTCAATACAACATGAAAGTCCTCGGAAGCATGCTTAAGCATTATAAGTCTTTGTTCTAAAGGTTGGGTTTCAGGGAGAAGTTCAACAGCTAGGTGAAGGGAGGGGAATTCACACTCGATCGATAAGACTGCCTCTCCCCAAAAACAAGGTGAAAAGGAGTAAACCCGATGGTTTTTTTAACATAAGTTCTATTGGCCCACAAAACAGGGAAGAGCATAAGGTGACAGTTGGTTTTGTGATTTTTCACCATATGTTGAAGCATAGTTTTAAGGATTTTATTAACTACTTCACCTTGTCCATTACCTTGGGGATAATAAGATGATGAATATTGGTGCTCAAAGCCCAAAATAGAGGATAGCTCATGCCATATCTCATCTTGGAAATGTTGTCCATGGTTAGATACCAATTGTTTCGGAACCCTGAATCGAGCGATAACATGGTTCAAGAGAAAGAGAGTTGTGGTAGTTGTCATGTTATTGAATGTTTGCATGGCCTTAGCCCATTTGGTGAAATAGTTGACTACCACGATAATATACTTGTGGTTACTAGAAAATGCAGGTCAAAACTCCATAAATTCAATGGACCACTTGCAGAAGGGACCGACAGATATGACAGGATGGAGGGGAGAAGGTGGAGCTTGTGCCTTTGGGGCAAATAGCTGAAAATTGGAACAATGTTTGACTGCTTCAATACAATCACCAAAGAGAGAAGGAAAAAAATACCCAGCACGCATGATTTTCTGAGTAGTGGCCAAAATTGAGAGGTGGCCACCACAAGCACCATTATGGAATGCATTAAGGACTTGCTAAGCTTCAGCGTGCATGAGACAATGACGAACGACAGAATCAACACCACGACGATAAATATCATCACCAATGAGAAGGTAGCGAGGGCCTTGGGCTCGTATACGTGGTTGAGCATCACGATAAAGATGGGGAGCGAACTTCTGGGTGTGAAAATAGGTAAGGATGTCGCCATACCAAGGATCATTCGAAGTAATGGAAAGCAAGTACCCATTAGGTAAATCATCATCAACTGGTGAATCATGTGTACCAGTATGAAATTTAGAAATGAGTTCAGTAAGGGCTAAACCTTTCTTACTCTTGGGTGTGAAAAATTCAAGATCGAACTCCTGGAGGATAATGATCCAACGGGTGTATTTCCCAATAATGATCTGTTGACTTAAGAGGAAATCCATGGGGTTGGAATTGGTAATGACCTTGGTGGAACTCGTAAGGATATAATGATGAATTTTTTGGACTGAGAACATAACGACCAGCACCAAATTTTCTTCATGCAAGTAGGACATAGGGGGTCCCATAAGGTTCTTACTGAGATAATAAATAATTTTCATTTCTAGTGTCATCTTTCTGGATGAGGACCCCAAATATTGAGTGGGTGGAATATGAGATATATAGGATGAGGCCCCTTTCAAAGTTAGGAGGGTTAATAAAGGGAGCGGAAGTGAGAGCATGTTTCAGGGCATCAAAAAACTATTGATCATAGTCATCCCAAAAAAATGGAATGTTAGATCAAAGGAGTCTTATAAATCCATATGCAGTGGTGGCATAGTCAGGGATGAACAGACGAAGGAAGTTGGCTTTGCCTTGAAGGATTTGTAA
Organism: Pinus albicaulis; assembly: GCA_034641835.2. Taxonomy (NCBI): domain Eukaryota; kingdom Viridiplantae; phylum Streptophyta; class Pinopsida; order Pinales; family Pinaceae; genus Pinus; species Pinus albicaulis. The sequence continues at coordinate 1,192,745,230 of CM076570.1, read as the reverse complement.
CTGGCGCAGGGTATGAGGAATGGGAAGCTCAAGAATGGCTTGAACTTTGAGGGGATCAAGATTTAGACCATATTTTGACACAATTAATACCAAGAGATCACCGACAGGAATGCAAGAGACACACTTCAACAGTTTGACTTAGATATTATACTTGCGACATCAGAGAAAAAAAAAACGCAAATCATGAATGTGTTGTGCCCGAAGCCTAGAACGAGCGATGAGGTCATCAAGGTAAGCAAGGATAATATGAGCCAAGTCATGGAAGCAGTAAGACATGGTCAGCTGCAGGGTGGATCTGAAATTATTTAAACTGAAAGGCATCACCCTATAAGAAAACATTCCCCACAGACTAATGAATTTTTTTTTTAACTGATCAGCACGGTAGATAGTAAAATGGTTATACCATGAGAAACCATCCATAAAGGATAGAACCTCATGCCCCACACACTAATAAATTATTTGGTCAATAAATGGTGTGGGAAAGTTGTCTTTGGGAGAAGATTTGTTTAGGTCGCAAAAGTCAGTGCAGACATGTATGGTGCCATGTTTCTTGAGAACGGGAACTGGGTTGGAAACCCATATGGTTTATTCAATGAGATAGATAAAACTAGCCTGCTTGAGCTTATTAATTTTAGTTCTGATAACCTCTAGTTTGCAAGGATTGATGGGTATCAACTTTTGATGGAAAATATTGGCATCGATATGGTGTTCGACAATGGCGGGATCAAGTTCAGGCATCTTAGAATAAGACCGGGAAAAAACATTATTAATTTCCTTGAATAGATTGGTGCATGCCTCAATTTATACTGGGGTGCAATGTGCCCCTAAAGTAATGTTTTCTTCAACCCATGATTTATCGGAAATGTTTATTTTAATGGTAGAATAGATATTGGCCATGTCTCCTTCTTCAAAAGAATTGGGTGCAGGAATGGTATTTCTAAACCAAATGACTTCATCATGAATGAAGTCCTTAGACTCCAAAATATACTCGTTATGGGAATGTTGCAGAAGGAAGTAGGCACGATGGTGCATATTATCCTAGGGGAGATCAGGGGTGGTCATGGCTTCCATAATGTCTTCATCAGAATGGAATATGGGGGGACTGGTGGAAGGGAGACCACATGATGCAGTAGGGCTACTTGGCACATCGTTATGAGAAATATGGTTCACATATGCATCGCTACAGAGGGTATACAAAGAGCTAGTAAATGAAGCATCTACCGATGCTAAGAAAAAGGTGGTCGATGAGGGAGGTTCGAAGAAAACAAAATGGGAAGCCCCAAAGCAGTCTTCCACCATGGATCTCATGGATGACGACTGATAGATAATAACAACTGAAGAGTACTTCATATTGACATTGGTGGGACGTATCACAACGGGTTAAGAAATTCCTTTTGGTTCTGTTGAAGAAAAACTCACAAGTAGAGGATTAGATGATCCACTTTGAGCAACCTTTATTTCGTGAACTTCCTCAAGGGTATCGCGAAAGTCATTGAGATGGCGAAAATGATGATAATAGTGGCCATAAAGGTCGCACAAAGCACAAGGGTGGTTCGTGCACAACAATTTGAGTTTCTTAGCTAAATCAGGTAAGGTAACGCAGACCTCCAGGATGTCAGATTCAATAAATGTTTCGTTGACCACAAGTTTGAGATGAGGAAGCTAAGGATAGTTATGGGTGGCATGGCCAACAACATCACACAAAGCACACTAGGTTGATGGATTTGGAGGCTTAGGAGGAGTTGGAGCTATTTGGGGGGCTCAATCCTTAGGTTCCTTCCTTTTGGATTTACCCTCCTCACAGGATGATTTCACAATAGGAGTAGGTTCCTGTTGAGGTGGTTGTGGCACGGAAGCAAAGGGAGGGGTCATGGCGACTGGTTGAACTAGGGTTAAAGTGATATATGGTTTGAGTTGACCAGGTGGAGTGTTTTTTGGGGGATCAATGTACCAGACTGGGATCCCCAGGGTTAAATTGGGTGGACTCAACATAACCATAACAGCCACTGAAAAGACTCCAGAGGGGGGAGCTAAAAATGGTATCTGATAAGAAGGGTAATAACCTAGCTAAATGGCTCCCAAATGGTTAAGGCTTCGGGGGACCATTCTTGGTTGAAAAATAATGGGAGAGACACCAACAGAAAGAGAAGGTCCTTGAGGAGATGGTCCTAATAGCTCTGTCGAGTGAATAACAACAGGTTGCGAAGGCGTTGGCTGTTGGCTAGTCGAACTGGTCCGCTTTTGGCTACCCCGAGATGCTTGCAACATACAAACACTCAATGAGTTGGGATTAGTGATAAGAGGGGGAGGACCAGGGAATGAACAAAGTAATATGGAATCTTTAGAGAATCCTGGTGAAACACTAATGAGAGGTGGGATTGATTGGTTATCAGCCACTGAAGATATGATGGACTCAGGGGAGGTGTGAGACTTGGTTTCGTAATATGTTAATTTATCAATGGTGATGATCTTTCCATTGTGGGCGAATCACATCCCACATTGAACTGGAGATGCGACAACTGACATCGTATAGGTGTATCCACGACCCAAGAATATATTATAATCTAAGGGGGCATCAATGAATTCTACGTCAATAAAAATAGTTTTTCCCACAAGTGTGATAGAAAAATTGTCGAACATGACAAGGGGCTGAGAAGGGTGACCGTCCCACGCACGTAAAGTGATGGTGTAGGGGGCCAAGTCGGGTGATCCGAGCTTCTTCCAAACATAGGAAAACATCACACAGGTGGATGCACCCTTGTCAATTATACATCTCTGAACATGGGCATTATGGATATTGGTTGGTATTTGGAAGGCAACAAATGATGGTAAAGGGGGATGTTATGACTTATCAACATAAAATATGATCAAACGATCATTTGAAGGATCCACAACGCCTAAAGTAGATAGTAGATATTTTCATTGTGATGGGAAATTCTCTAGGACTTCCAGTGTTGACATGGCATCAAGAGATCGTTCCATGTCATCTACTATTTTGTAGGTATGGGCAGCTTTTGCAGAAGCAACATTTCAGCATAATGGCCCTTTGGGGATCTTATGAATGACCTATGCATGAGACTGAGGGATTTGCAAGGGAAAATTTGGTGTCGAAATAGAGTCTGTGGATACTTTGGTTTGGGAATCATTTGCAGACGTATCAAGTTACTTTTTAGAGTGGAGAGACCAGGCTTGAAGGTTGACATCAACAGTATTGACCTCTTCAGAATTCATCATGAGAATATGGAAATCAGTGGTACCAGACAATGAGGGTTGAGGAGTGGTCTGACCTTGACGTGGTTGGGAAACAACATAACTTTGTTGAGGGAAAGGATTAGTGAACACAGTTGGTTGAGCTGGCGTAGTGTTAGGGGGAAGTGAAGCAGTGGCTTGCTTTCCTCTCGTGATCAGGAGATCATGTCCTATGCTAAAAAATGAAAGTGCTCGAAATAGGTCCAAGACTAAGCAACTGGAAAGGTCTCTTCATTGTGATTTCGACGCTGTGAACGGTTCAAAAAATTGATGTCATATGAGGAAGATATCACATTCTGTTCATTTTCCGAAACAATAAAATTTTGGTGACTAGATGCCCAGTCAGTAAGCAGGTACAGTCAGCAAGAATATTCTTGGAATATTCCATTTTATTCAGAGCCAACGAGATGGATAACACAATAGAATAAATTAAAACATATTATATATATATATAAGACAATCTTTTTCATACAAAATGGGACAGTTATTGGTATCCCTTTGTCTTTCAATTGGGACACTATGTTCATTACATTAAACAAAATGTATGATGTCACAGACAAATATTTCAAAAAATACAATTCCTTTCTTTGATATCCAAACATAGTGATCATAATTCTTCGCTTGAACTGCTGTCACTTATAAAGCTACTTCCATGACTTAGGTTATTTTCAGAAATGTTTTGTTCAAGGTTTTGATTGTTTCCTTCTTCTTCACCTTCCATCTACAAACATAAAAATAAACTGTAATGAGTGTATATACAATGGTGAGAATAATGAAAATTTCGATATTAAATAATATACATCAATGTAAATTGAAAAGAAATGACGTAACATATCAAAAATGGACTCATAAACTATACACATTCTTTCAAAACCATGTACTATGCCATCTTTCAAGATTTCATCTGTTGGCACAGTTCCATACTTTGTTCCCTGCAAGTTTTATACCCCATAACTAATCATATATTTGATATAAAATATTTTTTTGTTCTATTAATTATAGATGGAGCTAAGTAAAACAAGATCAATAGATGCTTACAAATTCCACAATTAATTTCTGATATGCCAACATATACTCACAACCCATATTTAACCCAATCTTAATCAATTCATCTGATGGTTCTTCTTTGTATGTTAGCCCCTGTTTGAATACATTCAATGATTATTTTTGTAAAAAAACTTAAAAAATATAAAAATGAAATCTAGTAAGTTGTTATAAGGAAGTAAAAATTACTCACAAACTTAGATATCAACCCTTTTCTTCCTTGTCATCCTATTTTATGTGCTGAATGGGTTCCATTTTGTTTTATTTTCTACAAGAAAATACTTGAAAATTAATATTTAATGCTAATTATTTATTTATTGTACCTAATGATAAAAAAATTCAATGATTACATATTACATTTGAACCTCGTTGTTGTTGAGATGGCTCCTCCTGCGATGCAATTTTGTCCATTTCTTTGACCATCTCCTTGTACACCTTTTTGGACATTCCTACTAGCATATTTATGATATCAGCTCGTTCATCTTTTGAGATTTTCATAATCTTCTTGAAAATGTAATGTCACAAAAAACTATTTAATTTTTATATTGATATATGAAAAGTAAATATAAAAAAGTGATATTTATAAATAATTCTAGACAAACATTTAAAGGAGTATTAATTTTTCATCCCATTCTCTAGAAACTCTTCTTGTAGTTTAGATAAAATTTGGTTCTTGGAATAATTGGATTGATTTTTGTATTGTAAGTGGAAATAACTTCTATACATTCATTCCACTAGATCCCTCAAACTTTTGTAAAAAAATTTCCCCCTTAAGTTAACCTCCAGCACCACTCTAGATGAGCTAAGGAGCAATTCATTTTCATTTGCATGTTCTATTTTTTTTATTTTCTTAGAACAACATTCCTTTTTTGAGTTGTTGGTTCCTATAGAGCATTAAACAAATGTGAGTTAATATATTGTTTGACACATGTTATCTAATAATTTTAAGTATATTATTAATGAAAATTAAAAAAAGAAACTCATATTGGATCGATAGTATTTATTGATTCACCTGATTCATCCTTTTGCAATTTTTCCATCAAGATTTTATGCTCTTCTGGTCCTATATCAAAAATAATGTTATCCAACTTCATCATTTTGTGGCTCTGCATGTTACACAATAAACAATACATATTAGTTAAACTTACATATAGTTCAAAAATAATATTTTTTCTAAATAATTTATAAATAACTTGCCTTTTTTTCTTTTCTTGATGTGTTATCAATATTTTTTTTACTTGATCTCTTTTCAGTAATTTCTTTATCAATCTAAAACATGTACCATATCATTCATTAATATATTTCTAAATAAATTGTCAACTTTTCAGGTAAAAAATAAAAATATGAAGAAACCAGTGCACCATTCATGGTGTGCGCACCAACATTGGTTCGTGGGGGTCTTATAAATGCACTGCCCAAACAGTATAATAGGTCATACGGTGCTCTATGTCAACAAGGAGCACCAATGTGTTACATGTTCACCACCGCATCGATTAACACGGAGAAAATAATAAAAATCATCTCGTGTTAGTTTTTGTAGCATAAACGCCCCGCGCAAACAAGGGACCACCATATGGTGCTCTCTTTCAACTAGGAGACCCGGTGTGGTGTGTTATATGTTACATTGTGCACCGATTAACAAAATAAAACATTTTTTTATGAAACAGCACGTTCGCGGTGCACCATAATGGAATAGCGCACTAGTTCCCTATTTTACATATGGCATACTGATTTAAAAAAAATGTTTTTTAATTTTTTATTACACAGTACTTTCACGGTGCACTGGGAATATACAGCACACCGGTGCGTTAGGTTACGCACGGTGCACCGATAAAAAAAAAATTTATTTTTTTTCAAAAATTCATGAAAGGGCCGACATGGATTGGGATCTGACTATGCAAGTCGTCCTGTGGGTTGGATGTCAATCTTATCCTGATGATGAACCTCGATAGCTGGTTTGAAACTTCAATGGAAGAAAAAAAACCCATTGAATGTGATGGATCCGGAAGCAATTTCATTGCAAAATACAAACTGTATAAATCTAAAATGAAAATCCCTAATCCTGAAATCACAAAAATAGGGAGAAGAAAGGGCAGACACAAAAAGAATGAAGGGTTTAGGGTAAAAATTGATTTTTTTTCTTTTGTTTCTGAAAATGAAAAACAGATCGAAATTTTTTTCTTACTTTGTAAAAAAACTACAGAAAAAGGGTAAAAAAAATAATCTAATTTAATCACAAGATCATTTGAAATTCTATTCTATAGGGTTTGAATCACTAGAGGTTTGGAATTTTGATTGTCTAAATACTTCTGTTCGAACGTATTTCACTTCTCCATAGTGCTCTCATGCTCTCTTGCTCTAGGTATGTCTCCTACAAATCTCTGGCTAATTGTTTTTGCAAAAATAGTGAAATAATGAAAAGTGTTTTGTGTTTAAAGAATTTTTTAATGAAATTAGATTTTCGAAAATATTTTGCTGCCCATTTTTCAATTTACCGCTTTTTTTTCACACTTAAACAAAATGGAGTTGTGCTTTTCTTATTTGCAGCTATTCGTCACCAGTGTGTCCATTGGTAACATGACACCGATCTGTAGTCACTAAAATGCACCGATGCACAGTAACTAAAACACAATGTTGACCTTGTCGAAATGACGAATGCGGTGAGATGACAAAAATATCCGCCCCAGGGCGGATATTTAAGTCAACACACCGCATTTCCGTTATTCCACATGGTCAACTATGCGGCTGCGTAATCGACCACACCACACTTTTTTAAAAATTTTAAAATGACACGGTGCGCCTTAGGTACTGCCCTGAACCAGTACAGATGCTGTTAGCACCAATTGTGGTGCGACGTGTAAATTTACAGGCAGCACCGTGAACTGGTGCGAGTTGAATGGCTCAGGCTCACCACGTGACAATTTTTTTTCTTTTTTTCTTTTAAATGGTTAATTTAGAGGTAAATTGAAATTCTAATCCGCTAAAAGGCTTAATTATGGAAAAATAAGAAAAATACTTGTACATATGGTCGTCGAGGAGGCATATTGGCCGTAGAATTTGAAAAAGAAAATTTTCCCACCTTTTTACAAAATTCAAGCTGAATATTGGTGGGAAATGCACATCAACAGTGCGTACAATGGGTGTAATGAGAGCACCAATGTTAGGGCGGCTCAAACAAAGATAAATTGCACCAGTGCTTGAGAGCTCTAGAGCACTGAGAAAAGTAAAAAATGTGGTTTTTTGGCTGTAATTTTTTTTATTTAACCCTGTTCTGATGTGCGGGGTTTTATAGGCGCACTGGGCCGGTTTCTTAAGACCATACTGGGCAGTTTCTGTTTGGCGCGGGGCTTTATGATGCACCAGTGAAAAATCTTTGTAAAGCTCTGGTGCACTACAGTAATAAGACGCACAGGGCGAGTTTGTATGGAGCACACGGTGTGTGGTGTGCCAATGTTTTGTGCACACTGGTGCTTTCTCTTGTTGAACGCACCGGTGCGGCTTAGGTTGATAAGTGCACTAGATTAAAAACATCCGCAAAAACCTGCACTTGCCAACCTCCTCTAGTAGCCTCTGCTAGAAACATATGTCTAGGCTATTTTTATAAGGGGTTCCTCAAAAACATCCACTATAGGGTCTTTTTCTAGTAGTGTCCCCAGATTTTTGAAACATTTATCCTTCATAATATTATTTTATATGGGAACATCCTTAATATCTCGAAGAAGGGGTATCTTAGCACAAAAATTATTCAATTCTCCCATAAGTTCAATATCTTATAGGGTGTGCTCGATAAGGTGGATCAATCTCTTAGGAAAAGGAGGAAGATTTAATTGAGGGGTACTCTCTTATTTTTCCTCTTCCAGATATTTTGGTGGATATGGTGGATGTTTATCTGGGAGAAATCTCCCATACCTAAGGTTAATCTCTTGGATATCCACAACATAGGGAGGGTAAGATGTCTCTCCACTATAGAACTGTTGTGCCTATTCGTTATTCAAGTTCAGAATGGGTTGAGTAGGAATTTTAGGTTTCTTTGGTGGGGAAGGATGATTTAGTTGTGGTTAAGGTTGGGGTGGAGGCAGTAAATCAGGAGGTTAGTTAAGATGAGGCCTCCAACCTTTTGATGGCTTGCCCCATTGAGGAGGCTGGGAAGGATATGGCTGAAAAGGATGGTTAACAGGTTGAGGTGGATATGGAGGAGCATAAGGTGAAGAAGTAAGTTTAGATCATGATGGATGAGTGCAAGAGTACCAAGGTTGCAAAGGTGTACTTTGATTTGAATTTTAATAATAATAAGTCACACATGTAATGCTTTGTTCATATGGATGAGGTCCTTGAGGCCTCCTTTGATTTATGAATCAGAGTTCCTCTGGCCCACTGTCCACTACTTAGTATAAAAATTTTAGGCCTAGTAAGGAAGGGCATTTGTCTATTGCACGATTTTCCTAACAAAATGATCAAAATTCTATGAAATTCATTGGGAATTCATTCCTAGGGTGTATCCTAGTGCATCTAGGGAAAAATATAGCTAGGGATCTCTCTGCCTCTCTTGTTTCCTCTTGATCTCTATGGTATCCATGTTCAATTCAAAGGTATGTATAATTTCACTCTTGAAATCCTCCAACATGTTCCCTATCTCATTTTTATGGATGAGGTGAAGGAAGCAGTACTGGATAAGCCTTGATTGCTTCTACCCTTCTTCATGGCTACCCTAGAGTGGGTTTTGAACATAGTTTTGATGTCACAATAGGAAAAATGATATATATCCCCTCCAGATAACATCTTGAGGATCTCCAACACTTCCTCCCCGATCCCTCATAGAAGAAATTGAGTGATCCAGGATCAAGGGTGTAGTTGGACCTCTTGTAGCTAAGTTGAAACGTTTCCTCATAGTCTTCTAAAGATTCATTAGGCCATAGGGTTATCCCAAATATTACTTTCTTGGTTTCTTTGGACCTATGATAATCTTTGTTATTTTTATTGAAGGACTCTTTCATTTAGGCCCAGGTAGTGATGCTATCCCCATATAAAACCATGAACCAACATAGGGCGACATGCTTCAGGGTAGAGGGGAACAACTTCAACTTTTGTTCATCCGAGGCATAATCATAGGTCCTACAAACAACAAAAAATTAAAACATGAAGGTATCAGGGTCCTCAAAGGTTAGGCCATGGAAAATTGGGAGGGCCACAGGGCTAATGCTTTTCATCCTGGCCTCCCCATTGGGTTCTCTAATGGGAAATATCTCATTATTTTTGTTCTCAGGCATAACTTGGATAGGTGAATTAGGTTCTTCTTCTTCCCCAATAGGTTCTTCAAAAATTTCTGGGTGCTCACCTAGAGGGTATTCTAACTCCCCTGTAGTCAGAGAGGGAAGCTCAGAATTGTTGAATAAGAGTGAAGGTTGACTGTGTGAGGATTTGGGTTTTTTTATAGAAATTTTCCTTAGTTATCCCTACTCCTATGAGGCATGAAAGACAATTTTTTTGTGGTTTTTCTCACTATCTAAAAAATTTATGAAAAAAAAAATCACAAAACAATGCTTATGAAGAAAAATTCATCTACTTAGACACCTCCTTGGCAACAACACCAAAAAGTGTTGATTACTGGTATTGCACCAAGAATACTGCAACTCCCAAGGGCTACTCAACTCTATTTATCAACCTGAGGTTTGTACAAAATTAGAGGTGACAATGTTATATGCACAATATATGGATTCTACTCATTCCACCCTCAACTAAGTCTCCTGATCAATAGTGTTTCAAAGCCATTCCTCCTACTAAATTAAAGTGAAACTAGCTTATCCAAATGCAATGTGTAAAATAATTCTAATTGAGAAAAAGGAAATGCTATCAAATTCAGCTTCCAAATTCTATTGAAACAAATCATGAATAGGAAAAAGATAACCTACTTGCAGAAAGGAGATTAACCTATTTTTCAGTCATCTATCTAGCTATCAAACCTATTTTCATGATATGAATGGCAATATTAGTTTTGTTGTGCTAAGATTCAATTAAAAATATAAATAAAGTTATTGAGGGTTGAGAGGTTAAATTTCAAGTTTAATATGAATTTATATGTGTTTTTATGTGAATTTCATGAGTAAACTAATGTAAATAACACAATGAACAAAAACATCTAAAATACATGAACAACACCATAAAAATTCACACAACAAGACATGACGAAGGATTTTACCCCACCTAGGCTATGTCTCCTTGATCCAACTTCCAATGGCTTGGCCCTCTACTATTATGCTCAAAATTTTGATTACATGTGTTTAAAATACTCAAACAAATCTGAAACATATTCCATCAGCTCCAGAATGCCACAAAACACCTTTCTAGCCTCTTTCTGCATCAAATTTAGCCAACAACTAGAGAAGTTGTGATCTCCCCAAGTTTCCCCACTAACCGCTCCACAATTTTCTCTACGGTCGGCATTATCCTACAATTTCTCTCTTATTTTTGCTAACTGGGTGACAATTTCCCTGTTTTCCAGGAGAAATTATCGTCTCTTTAAAATGAACTTTACGACCTTTGTGCAGAAAATTGTTTTTTAAAATAAATAGGCCGTTGATGGTTTCACCAATCGTAGGCATGTGGGCACCATATATCATTAACGTTAACATAAAATTTGGGGGCTCGCGGCTAGCCTCACGCCTGAGGTCCAGCTGGTGGTGGTGACTAGGGCTGGGGCTAGACCCCAACCCTGTTCCACATACGCTCGATGATTAAAATTTAAAACATAGTGGAGGTATATTCATATTAGGTCGCATGTGTGTGGTGTAGTGGTAACACTTGGTGCTAGTTTCTTCAAGGTTGGCATTTCACCTCCTCGAGGCTCTGCTCGACCCTTGCAAAAATATTGTCGCCCCACGTTCTGCTAGGTGGTGTCCCTTGGTTGGGCCATGTGTTAGCACATGGTTGGCCCTAAAATAAACCAATCACAACTTTCCAAATCGAACTTGTCAAATTGTGCCACTTGGTGCTCTTTGATTCATCGGAGGAGAACACACCCTTGACTAGCGAACCTACCACGTGGCATGCTCGGTTAGCTGTATGGACTGCTACATGGGATCTTCACATTTAAATAAAAATAATTCTTGTTTTCCAAAGAAAACATAACTCATTTCTGGGAGCATATAGTGTACATTTTCCATGAAACGAGTTGCACTAGATTCAAAATGACGAGATGTACACGGTCTTTTAGGTTCCACACCGATCCAACAACTTTCATTTTTTAGCATAATTTTGAGCACTTGATCACACCTCCCCACTGGAAGATTTTGTAACCCAAAATTTATTTCATTACTAAACATGTGGATGAGGGTACAGTTCCCTCACCCTTCCAGTCTCAATCCTCTAGAATTTGCCTAAATTCAACAATTTGATATTTTCATAAAAACTAATCTTTTCCTTGTTTTTGGAGACTCTGTCTTACTCTAGTAGATACCATCATGCTACAATTTCCCATAATTTACCAAAAAAAAAAATTCCTGCAATAAAAAAATGTGTTCCCACCTCAGTCGTCAATCAAAGGAAACTTGAATAATTTGAAAACTTCCTCACCTCGAACACTGTCGACATGGTGATTTTTAGCTTGTCTTGCGTTGTACTTGCCTTCTCTATTTTCAAGATGATCTTTGTTGGACCACTAAATTTTCATTATTATTACCACTTTCTAACGTCTATTTCATCCATTTATACCATTCTTTAGCACACTCTTTATCATAATTTATCATTTAATTCCATTTTATAATAATTTATGTTCATATGGATAAGTAATACGTATTCTCATTTATTTCTAATTAATTGATAATTATTATGCATGATTTTGTAAAATACGGTTTATTAATCTATTATAACATCACTCACACTTTTAGCCTCCAATATCTCTTCCAGATTGGAAATTCGATCTCCAACTATTCCAACTCAGAAATTCACTAGGATAAAAAGTGACGGTTTTGCGTTGGCAATTTCAGACAAATAAAGATAAATCCTAAAAATATTAGACATGGGTTTTGTGAATAATGGACTATTTCAATTTTCCAGTGAACAATTTTCCAAAATTTGGTTTGGATTGAGAGAAACAAAAGGTTATGTGAAGGAGATTTTATCATATTTGTTGTTGAGGCCGTTTTCAAAATTCTTCCAATTACAATACCAGATTCGACTTGTTCCAACCGAGTCATGATATTTCAGATCTGATCTTGCCGATTAATTTTTTGTAGACAATATCCATTTGTAATGGTAAATCAATTTGTAAACAATTTATTTTTAAATTCCCTTTTCTCTCTGTGTATTTAAATGAAAACAAATATCAAAGAGGGGGGATGAATAGATGAACAATCGGTCGATGAATGAATGAACATTTGCTGATACGAAATGAATAATTGTTGAAATTGAGACAAAGCCAAGAGATTCATTCTTATGTAATTATTTCTCTCATATATTTTAGTGAAGGAAGTTATCCGTTGAGTTCTACATCTGTTACTTGTAATCTTATCTGAATTATTTCTCAAGGAAAAAAAGAGTCTTGGCAAGTTGGGCCCACTACCTTGGACGAGGTTTTGCCTTGAACATCTCAACTAGTTTAGTTGCATGCTTGTCTATTTGAATTTCAATTGTTGTTATTTAAAGTAAATTTCTTTATTTAAAAGTAATCTTTTGTTTGATGCATTTTCCATATTTGTTTTCTCCTACAATTTCTAGATTTCATTTAATTTATTATTCTAGATTAACATTTGAATTATGTTGGGTGAAATAGGTTAAAATTACAATTCAACAATGTGTGGTTTAATTTATTATTGATTCAAGTCATGTCATTAGCATAATTATTTTCCTGACATTTACTTTCTATTTTTGAGATTTAGTATTGTTTTTCAAGTCTTTCATTTTATTTCTTTTAGAGTGAGCTTGATAGTATATAACATAATCATGTAGAACCAATGTTCGCTGTTGGTATTTTCTATGCATATATTTTTCTGATTGCCTTGAAATAAAAATACGTTCCTTCATTGATAATTAATGATTAGGTGATTAGTTTTTTTTATTAAGAAATTAATTTTACCCAACATTTTGGCATCGTTGTTGGGGAGGCAGTCAAGTAGCATTACCACACAAATATTCGGTTGTAGATGCATTCTTGACTCTGAGAGAATTTTATATTGAAAATGGAAGGTAAGAACCTATGAATGCACCCTAACTAGCTTGTGGTGAGGTCTACCCTCAGTAGTCAGGCTTAGGTCATATAGCATGCATGATTAAAAGTAGGAATCTTAGAGGTAGAAATTTGAATAAATCTTATCATTTCACTGAAGTGGTGAAGTAAGCACCACCCATTTCACTAACCTATTGACAATAAAATTTGAAGGAGGAGCTTCAAAGTAGCACATGAAGAACATATTATATTTTGGGAATAAATGGCACACACTACTACTTTTGAATTTCTTATCAGAGATCTAGGAGGAGTGACAAAAATGCACATAATTCCCCCATCTACTCTACCAAATTTTCATGGTTTGGAAAATGAAGATCCAGATACATTTTTATTTTAGTTTGAAGTACTTTTTAGAGGATATGATTTTTATACTAATGATCAAAGGTTGAAGGTATTTCCTCTTATTATAAGAGGAGCGACTCTCCCATGGTTCATAAACCTTTTTGGAAACTGCATTCAAACCGGGATTAATCAAAACTAATCGAGACTCGGTACTCAAAGGATCATATGTATATATCAGATGATGTAGCACCAAGAGTTCTAGAGGTACCACACTCGGTAGGATGAGCATGCCTTCATCTACTAGGTGTATTTTATAGCGGTAACGGTGGTTTATTTGTTGTCCTACGTGAACGATGGGGAAAAGATTGATCTTATTCCACGATTGCTGATTGATTTTATACAAAAAAAATAAACAAAAATAGGGTAACGCTAGGGAAAAGGTTTACCGAGCAACTATGAACTACAATATACCACACTAGTAAACTAAGAACTTATGTACGTGCAAGAAATATCTCAGAATGTTGTGTTCAATGTATCAAAGTTACAGGGTAGTCGACTCAGTTACCTATGGATGGTAAGAAACCTAAAGCTGTCCTCCCAAATATACATGAAGGTACGTGGAGGGCCAATCCATATTAGCTTTGTCTAATTGAGAGCATCCCTTTATACTTTTCATACTAGAACACTGCCCGATATACCTGAAAGTACATGGACGAGCTTCGCTATACTTACGTACATGGAATGAGGTATCACACTCAGAATGTATCTCATACAATTAATGACAGCTGCTATGTTTGATGACGTAGGAACACATATTCTAGTCTAGACCTCTAAATTTTATTGTTAATGTTAAAATGCTTCCTTAGATAAATTCAGATAAATTTTATTTTGATATTGCTTATCAGTTTGTCTATCAGGTTCACCGCGAGATGTATTTAACATTCCTAGAATGCAATTAGAATGATAAGAATTCTTTTCGAATTGATTTTCGACAATGAAAAACTAGCTACAAGGGATAGAGAAATCAGATTGTATGCAATCAACAATGAGCACATATAAATGAAATTTCCCTAAACTATTCCTATGCAACACTCACAATCCCTATATGCAAATGCATTATTTTATTTTCAATTTATTTTAGTTTAGATGAACGAAAATGAAACTAATATAGAAATAATCACTCAAAACTTTCAAGAGAAACGAAGACTGAAATGAGAATTCCTATTTTCGAAAATAATGAATTGATCAATTGTAAAATTTAACTTTGGAACTTTTGGGGTCCTGTGTTTTGATAGATTGGCTAACCAAAAGACAAGGCAACATCAGAACCAATATTTAGAGTTCCAGGATCTAGTCCTCCCATTCTCAGAGAGGGATCTCTCAAATTGTTTGCAAAGACATATCTTTTTTGTTTTTAAGTATTGATTTTAGACTAGTTATTAAGTGCAAGGGTTTGTTTGGTTTGTTTTTTTGGTTGAATTGGTACCGCAGAACATGAGAGGTCTAGGAAAGATAGATAGAATAAGAAGTGTCATATTCATTGGGCAATGGAGTCAAAATGAGGTTGGTAACAGGATCATAAGTGGATATGGGATATCAAAGGGAAAATCTAACTTGGCCATGGGATCCTTTAGTTTTTGTGAGTGAGATGGACATTAATGATTTGAAAAGAGAGTTTAAATTCTCGACAAAGGGAACTTAAAAACATAAGTTAAACATAAAGAGGTATTTGATAGACAGGGTTAACCCTGAATTCTACAAACCACACTTTAAGCAAATGATGACTTTAAGACAACTTTTAAAATGAAATCTAAGATTCAGGAGCACATCCTATTTCCTCAAAGATTTTATTTCAAAGGCCTTAGAAAACATAAAAGATTCACTAATAATTGTAGTCATAGAAGAGGGAACACCTAACACATCTATGATCACAACTATAAAGACCTTTAAAACAATTTTTCAAGCGGGGACAAAGGGTATGATCAAAACCGACCTTCTTGGCTAACTATGAACAATGATACTTCAAAGGGAGTATTCAATAACAGTTTTCAAGTGGCAGCAGACAAGCAGAGAAAACCATAAATCATGCTGGAACCAACTATTTGAACTACTAGAGAAATAAACAAGCACGAGGACTAAAGAGAAAGATTAAAGACTCTAAAATACCTTAGCAGAAGAAAACATAAAACAGTGAAGGCTAAACAGGTCTAAGGTGTTTCGAGGAGTCATTTCTTAGCCTAAAATTTTCATCCTACTGTAGTAATAATTTATGAAACATAATGAAAATAGGAAAAACAAAAGACAGTTCAGAATACATCACCAACAGCCAAGCTCAGGGATCCAATGATAGAACCTTCTCAAGAAAAAGCATGTCACAACATCATCAAGCTTCCAAGACTTCAATTTCTTCTTCAACTTCAAACAGAATATGTATTATTTCAGAGAGTTTCAATATTACAACTAGTGACCAAGCAACAACTTCTCATCTTCTTCAAAAGTATTTATAGAAGAAGTAAGGAGGTGGAAGAGTTTTAGGATTGAAGCGTAATTAATTCTACACTAAATGCAACTCCTAGCCTTGAAAACCATGCAAGGCATAAGGCAGGAAAACATCAAATTACAACTCTGTTTCATTTACTCTATTTTTGCTTTTTTTAGGCTTAATGGGTAAAAAGATTGACTTTAAGGCCTATTGATCCTTTACAATAACTTTACTAACATTTTAAAATGTATTTTTTGTTTTAAATAACTCTTTAGTTGTCTTTAGGCAAATATCTTATGACTGGGCAATAACTATGCCTTTCTTTGATTTATTGAAGCTGCAGGTGGCACCTTTAGCACCTGGAGAGGATAATAGCCTCTGATGTGGTAGTGGAGGTCCTTCGGACTGCTATATCTCTTTGTTTTACCTTTAAAACACCTTTAATATGCTTTTTTTATGTGTTTAGGCCTAATTAGGTCTTAATCTTCATTTCTTTGGGTCTTCATCCTTGCTGCCTATGGATTAGGCCTTTGTTTTTTGAATTTTTGCCTTAATCCCTTTAAACTCTGATTAAAAACTTTAATTATTCACTTTATGCTTTCATCTTGTGTTTTTAACGCTGATACTCTTCAATTAATGGATTCTGACTGTGTTTGCATGCTTGCAGGTGCGCAAAGGGTTTCATGATATCACCAATGCTCATGAGGCATCGGTAGAATCATAGTTTGAACCCTGCAGATTCCATTTCTTCATGGATAATGGCCTGTGGATCGTCATCCCTGGCCTTCATTTCATTTTTAAAAATATGGAAAAAATCCATATAACCTGCCAAAAAAAACAAAAATTATGAAAAGCTTGCGAAAATAGGTTTAACAACTGCTTTGGAGGTTTGGGCGCGAGGTTAAATCAGAGCCGTTAGATTTGGATAATCAAAAGTTGAGATCGTACAATGAATTTTCTAGGGAGAATGGATGAAGGAAAATGAACTGGGGTCGTGATATAGTGAGGGCCTTTTAATTAGAATAATGAACGGTGGAGATTGCTCGATCAAGTAGTTTGGGAGAAGGTTGGGTGAAAAGTGAATGGGGAAAGATTAAAATAGGACCGTTTGATCTCAGAGATAAAGAGCCAGGATTAAAAGATGAAAAGAAATGTTGACGAGGGCGGCAGTAAAGCAGAAAACTGGCAACGGTTTTCACGTTGCGTTTGGGGGGGTAAGTGGTTTTCCCAAAAAAATGTGATATGATACAACATTTGACACCTGTCCCTCCTAAAACCGCTCTTTTCGCAAAAAAATTTGGTGTTAATTCTCAGTCGCAAAATTTGTTTGAAACACAACGTCCACCATCGGATTGGAAGTTCCAAATCCAACGATGTAGATCGCACGACAAGAGGTAAGGTGCATGGACGAGGGATGGTGGGACCGCAGGATGACGTATGGTCTTTTGTCGTGGAGCAAGAGCATTAAATGGTTCATCAGGTTTAATCCCAATCATCTAATCTGATGAATGGACGATCAATATTTGATCAAGGGGTGGAGTTTTAAAAAGGGAAAAGGGAAGGCATGATGGATTGGTGGAGAGTGGATAAACCAAGGGTCGTTGATCTGCAGAGATCAATGGTCTGGATTAACTCAAACCAAAACGTCGGGGTAAATGAGAAACAAAGGAAAAAAGGGTTTTGGAAATGGGGTTTTTCTAGTTTAAATAATGACCGTTGGATCTTATGATCGGGCGGTTAATATTAAAATATGAGGCAGAGGATTTTGAAAGGAGAAAAGGGAGGGTAGGTGAATAGGCAGGAGAAAAAGGGCCCGACGATCGTTGATCATTGTAGATCAATGGTCTATATTCATTTAAAAATTTATACGTCGGGAATGAGAAAAAAAAGGAAATTGAGGTTATGACGGGGTTTCTAAGACCCTTTAGTGCTCGATTGTGGGGTTTAAGGTCGCATGAAGGAAGGGGCTAAAGGAAATAAGTCCTTAGGGGCTTAAGAACCTATAGTGCGAAAAAGTGTTTTTTAGGCCAAAATAAAGAATTTTAAGGCCAAATGGGGGGTTCCGATAGGCTAAAAGAGGATTTTTAAAGCCAAATCAGAGGAAGAAAATAGGCTAGAAAGAGTGTTAGAGTGATTTTGAAGGTTAAATGAAGGCTTATAAAGGGATTTGTGAAAGGGAAGAAGGGTGAAAATGGAGAATGAAAATGATGGAAAAATGGAGTTTTTAAGCAGTTTTCTCTCGGTGAACAGTAGGTTCTTTAGGATTAAAAGGGAAACCACAGTGAATATTATCTCAAAGGGTAAAAATCATCATAAAAAATTCAAAAGATTATAAGTTTTCAAAAGGAATTATCTCTTTGAAGGTTTGAAAGACAAAATTAGCCACCATTGGGTATAACAAAATTTATAAGTGGTTAACAGTGGCTCCACTTGGGGAAGACAACTGGTTTTTTAGGTGTCTAGAATCTCAGCTAAAAATATCTGGCTTTCACTAAACCAATGACTTAATCCATTGGGCAGCAACCTTTATTTTCCTTTGGCTGACCTTCTTTAGATCTGATAATCCTTGCAGCAATCTGAAACAATGGAATTATATCAAAACAACATCTCTACCAACCCATTCCTAATGATCCCAACATTTTTTCTTATTTCAAAGTGCATTTGGACTAGAAAAATCTCTTCATCAACATTTTATTCTTTTGAAAAATAGGAAACTAATACAAGTCTAATATTATTCCTTCATGAGTTCAGATTAAGCAGTTGAACTCATAAGTTTCTCTACCTAACTACTATCTGTCAGGATTAGATTGTCTAACAAATTTTTATTCTCTACATTTCTAAAACAGAAATTTAAAAACAGCCAAGCCAGGATTAAGTAGTCTGACTTGCTGTGGTCTATGGAATAAAAACAAGCTACACATAGACTAAAATTTGGAGAAAATTAAAACAAAATTGTGAAGGCTTAAGATCTGAAAATTTAAAAAACATCCTTCATTATTTTTCTAGCTCTGTTTTTTGAATTTGTTCGAGCTGTGTTTTATTTCTCATCTGGTTCAAGTTTTGAGCATGTTTGAACCTTTGTTTTTCTGTCCTAATCTACCTTACTGATAAGCCAAGATTGGACTGTTTGGCTAATCTATTTCACTAACCTATCAGCAGTAAATTGAAAAGCTAATTAGTCATGATTAGGCTGTATGACTAACTAGAAGTGTGTTTTTAGGAATGGAATTTGAGCTTGCACACTTTCATACTTTGTCTCTCTTTTTTGGTATGGGGTTGTACCTTTCTTGTTTTGACAATCTATCCTCTTTTCTCCTTTCTATTGTTTTTTGTATTTTTATTTTTGTAACTTTGAATGCAATGTTCAAACAATGATATTTACAATGAAAAATAAAATACTTTGAAACTCATGATTCTTGATAGAAGTAATGCTTGAGCATCCTGCCATTGACAGGACCTCCATATAGATCTTCTCCATTCAATTCTTTCAGGAAAAATGCATTGTGACCCCTCTCAACATGAATAATATAGGGTCCTTTCCACAAGTTCTAAAACTTGCCATGTTTTCCCTTCTCTTCCCTTCTTGAATCCCATTTAAGAACCACATTTCCAACTTGGAAATTGTTTTCCTTAGTCCTTTTATCAAATAGCTTCTTGGTATTTTCTTGGAATAGCTATGTTCTTTCATAGAATTCTTCTCTAGACTACTGTAAATGAATTGTTTGGTTGATTCTTCTCTGCATATCATTCTCTTCAGTTTGCACTTCTTGAAGGAATTTCATGACTGGAACTCCTAATGATGTTGGAAAGCCTACATCCATGCCATAGACCAGATGATAGGGGGCCATATTTATTGACTTTTTTGTAGTTAATCTATCAGCCCATAAGGCATGGACTAGATTACTATGCCATGATTTCTGATTCTGCTCCAACAACTTTTTGATGATATTGATGAGGCTCTTGTTGGAGGATTCAGCTAATCAATTTTCTTGGGGATAGTAGGAAGTAGAATGGCCTAAAGTGATGTGGTATTTGTAACATAAATCAACCATTCTTTTAGACTTGAAGACAACAACATTATCTGTGATGATTTTTCTAGGACAACCAAATCTGCATAGGATGTTTGTTTCAAGGAAATTGATAATGACAGAGTCAGTAGCATTCCTAGATTGTATGGCTGCTATCCATTTGGTAAAATAATCAGTGGCAGTGAGGATCCACTTATGTTGGGCTGATGAAGATGGGCGGATTTCCCCAATGAAGTCCAAGCCCCATTGTTGAAAGGGTGCCTCAACACTGATGGGATGTAATGATAAGGGGAGGAGCTTTCTTTTGCCATCAAATATTTGACACTTATGGCAAGACATGAATAACTTCTGAGTATCTCGGAAAAGGGTGGGCCAATAGTGACCAGATCTAAGGATTTTGTTTGCTGTGGTCTTCCAGTAAAGGTGTCCTCCACATTCTCTTTCATACAGCCCATGCATGATTTTTCCTGCATCATCCTCAAGTAAACATTTAAGCAAAATTCCAACAACATTTTTCCAATATAATACCCCATCTAATATGCAATAATTCAAAGCCTTCTGTTTCAAAAATCTACCTTTAGTTTTAGACAACGAAGGAGGGGCATTCAAATATAAAAGCACATAGATGATGTCAGCATACCAAGGAGAATTCAGAAATGTTTCTTCAATGAAAGAAGCAGTGAATTCTTCTATTTCTTCCAACACATCCACCATATTTATATCTAGTGATTGGAAGTTTGACTTAGCCATGAGTTTTGCTAATCCCTGCCCTTTAATCAGTTTGGTGGGCCCAATTTCTAAGTCATATTCAAGAATAGTAGCAATCCATTTTCCCCTTTTACCATCAGGGTATTGACTTAGAATATCCTTGACAACAATATGTGGAACAAAAGAAATTATTTGAGAGTGTAAAATGTAGACTCTAAAGTCTTTTAATGCTTTCACTAATGCTAAAGCTTGCTTCTCCATGATGTTATATTTGAAAGGAGCATCTCTTAAGGCCCACTAAAAAAGGATATTGGTTCTTCTTGCCCCAAATCATTCTTTTGAAGTAATACTGTAGCTATTATATGTTCAGATGCAAAAGAAAAAATATAAATGTCTTTGGTGAAATCTGGACTAATCAAGACTGGTGTTTGAGTGAGAGCTTGTTTAACCAATTCAAAAGATTGTTTAACTTGTGTAGTCCATTTCACACCTACATCTTTCTTAAGCATGTTTGTTATGTTTCTTAATAGCTCAACAAGGTTGGGGTAAACCTCCTCAAAAAATTAATCATTCCAATGAAATATTGTAATTCTTTGAGGCTTCTTGGATGGCTGATTTTCAATATGCCATCAGTCCTTTTAGGGTCTACTTTGATTCCCTCTTCTGAAATTATGTGACGAAGAAGCTTGCCTTCTTGGAGACCAAAGATTTTCTTTGTTGGGTTCAAAGATAAGCCAAATCTCCTACATTTCTCAAAAAAATTTCTTAAGTGCATCAAATGTTCTTCATCAGTTTTTGAGAAAACAGTTATGTCATCAAGGTGAATAATTATCAAGTGGCCAGTGTCTTCTAAGAAGGCTATGTCCATGGCCCTTTGAAATGTGGCCCCTGCATTCATCAAAACAAATGGTATTTTGACATACATAAAGGTGCCCCAGGGTGTAGTAAAAGCAGTTTTGTGTTGATCACTTGGGAGCACTAACACCTGATTGTAACCTGAGAACCCATCCAAAAGTGATATTCTTTTTGACCCAACTACCCTTTGAAGTATATGGTCCATCTTGGGCAAAGGATAGTTGTCTTTCAGTGAGGCTCTATTTATATTTCTAAAGTCAATGCAGAGCCTGATTTCCCCTGTCTTCTTCCTAACATAAACAAAGTTTGACACCCACTCTAAATATCTAATGGGTACTATAACCCTAGCATCATACATTTTTTCAATTTATTTCTTGACTAAAGGCAATAAAATAGGGTTTATTCTCCTTAGTTTTTGTTTGAAAGGTTTCTGATTTTCCTTAAGAGGAATGTTGTGTTGAATGATGCTAGTGTCATAAGATTTCAGATCTTTGTATCCCTAAGCAAACACATCTCTAAATTCTTTGAACAACTCTATGTATTGCAATTTTATATGAGCTGGGAGAGTTCTGGATAGTTTTATCATTTTGGGTTCTACTAGGCTGCCTATGTTATGTTCTTTTACATCTATTTCCATAGGCTCCATTCTTCGTTCTTTGGCTACATCATTAAAGTCAAAAATGTTTTCTAAAGGTGTGAGACCTCTTGGAATTGTATCATTATTGCATTGTAAAACTTCCAAGTCTTTCTGGTCTGCATTGTCAGTTAATCCTACTTAAAAAATATTCTCACAGTGATTTATATCACAAGAATATGTTATTTCTGTTTCTAGGATTTTTTCATTATTCAAACAGTTTTCTTCATGGCTGGTTTCTAACGTTGGTATGGAAAAATCATTTTTTTATTATAAGAAATCATCTATGTGTTTGTCAATGTCAAACACTTGCCAATGATCCTCATTGTCAAGCACTGCAGGCCTGTGTTTTACCTTTACACTAAGCTGTTCATTTCTCTGAGGTATTTGGCAACTACTGGCATTGAAGGCAAGTTCATTTGCTAGATGATTTTGTGCTCTTGGAATGAAAATGAGTTCATATTTTTCAAAGGTATTTAATAAATCAAGGGCAGCATTTCGATATTCTCTAAGTCTTGGGTTGTTAGCTGAATATTATCCTTTGACTTGTCTTATGATAAGTTCAAAATCTCCTAGGATTGATATTTTCTGGGCTTCTAATTGTTTAAGCAATTGTAAGCCAAGGAGAAGGGCTTCATATTCAGCAACATTGTTGGTGCATTGAAAATCTAGTTTATATGAATAACCCTAATTTGTATTTTTAATCCATAAACCTACCCTTGCACTTGTTTTATTACAAGACCCATCAAATTTTATTGTCCAAAGTATATCTGCCTTATTTTCATTTTCTTGTTACTGTTGATTTCCAATGTTTTGTATCTGATTTGAGGGAAGTTCTGATTGTTCTGGTAAACTGGTTTCCTCTTTGTTTTCCTTTTCTTGTTGAGTGATTTAATCTTCATTGTATAAGATAAAGGAATCTAAGCTTGAATGAATGGAATAGATTGGAGAGTTGTTTGGTTTCTCTATGTTTCTCACCATGTATTTCATGTGGGATTCCCTGTATAATCTTTTGTTTTGGTTAAAAACTGGGATGGTGGCATAAGACATGTCCATTTGAAGGCTCCCCTGAAGTTTGGCTCCCCACGATCTTGATAAGAATGCCATACTTAGGGGGAATGTCAGCTACTACTATGTCCATAGCTAGACTCTTGGCAGGGATCTGCGATAATTTTATACATAAATATTTGATTAAACCCAAGCATTTGAATTTGCTTGAATCAAAGGAATACAGATCCTTGTATGTTTTAATAATTTCTAAGCCTAAGCTTTCCATTACTACTTTGGGCATAAGATTATGTGAAGCTCTAGAGTCTAACATGGCATTATGTAATATCCTATCAAGTATATTCAAACTGACATGGAAGGGAGGGACAACTCCTTCTTGGTATTTTCCTTCAACTTCTGGGCCAAACAACGACTCAGGTTTTTCATATATCAATTTTAAAGTACGAGTGTCACTTCCTCAGTTCAAGGCTTTGAAGACTTGGTTTTTGTACACTTCTTGGGTCACTAGTTCAGCTAGGGGTATGGTGATCTTTATCTTGGCAATTTATCCCTCAAGGCTGAAAGGAACTATTGATTTTGTCATATTTACATCTATTTTTTCAATTGAATTCCTTTTAGCAATTCTGATTTGCTAAACTTTGTTTGGATTGCTATTTGGGACAGCTTTGTTAGGGCTACTAGCTGAAGTGCTAGGGCTTCTTTGTTCAACATTTGGCTGGCTGCGTTCTTCAACCTTTGGCTGGCTGCTCTTCTCTTTGTTTAAATTTGGCTTTTTAGCTAAAATGTTGGTTTTCTTTGCTATTTTCTTAGGCTGATTTTCTGCATTTTCCCTAACAACAGTGCTAGTGTTTTTATCTTTTGAGTTGTATATGTTCCCTTTGCTCCTAAGATCATATTGTTTGTGCACCTCCATGATTGCATTCTCAAACCCCAATCTATAATCATCAGAATCCTCAGATGTATCTTCATTTTATTCTGAGGAGAAGAAACCTTGTTCTTCTTCAGTGAGGTAAACATCATCCCCACTGTCTGATCCAATCAAGTTTACATGATCTTCTCCCAACCTTTGAATCTCCCTTTTTTTCTCTTGATCTACATAGTTTTGTTGGAAGGGAGGTCTAATTTGTTGGTAATTGTCTCTTTTCCTATCTTGATTATTTTCTCTTATGAAATTCTGATTTCTATTTCTGTTTTGGGGGTTGTTTTGATTTTCTCTTGGTGGCACTCTATCATTCAAGTTTATCTTTTCAAGCATCCTCTCCATTACCTTCACTAGGTTGTCAATTTTGGTATCAGAGGATGAGTTTGAGGGTGCAGTATCATCTTTATAAGTTACCCTCTTCTCTGATCTTAACCTAGCTCTTTTCTCAATTAAGTTTGCTTCTACACTCACAGCTCCCTTCTGCATGTCTTCTAGAGTCAAATAATATCTCTCCCTTAGTTGATAGGCCATATAAGCATTGAAATCCTTAGGATATATTACTAAGGCCATGCCTTGGGGAGGTTTCATGTGAGGTGGAAGAGCATTGTAGATACGGTTAAACCTGGTGGAGTAATCATGAACACTCTCTCCCTGATTTCTTTTAAGATTGCTATACTCTGCTAATATTTGGAGAGGGTTGATTTTGATTTCCCATTTGTTTATAAATTCTTGATGTAAAGAGGGAAGGTCATTGATGCTATTAGGAGTTAAGCCTTTAAACCACTTCTTTACTTGTCCTCCTAAACTTTGAGCAAATATTCTCATCTTTATGGTATCATCTTCTATTTCCATATAATCAAAAGAATCTTCCATCTTATCTACATGTTGTTTAGCTGTGTTGGATTCTTTTCCAGTGAAATGGGGAATTTTAGACTGATAGTCATTTGGCAAGGGAACCATAGGTTGTGGTAACACTAATGGGGCATACCATGCTGCCATGGCTGGAAAGAAAGGTGTATTTACAAGAGGGAAAATGGGCTGAAATGGAGTGCTTTGAAGAGTGGTAGGATGGATTGGAGTGGAAGAAACACTTGGGCTAGCAAACTGGTTTTGAGCAGATTTGTTATGGAAAAGGCTAAAGTGATGAAGAAGCTGGGAATAAGGAGGAGTAGAAGGTGAGGCTTCTCTATTGAATCTCTACTGCAAATCTGCAATTTCAAGATCAGCTTGGTTTAAATCACCTTGAGACCTAGTTCTAAAAATTTTCTTTGTATGATATAAGTCAAAGTGTAAATCCTCTAAGACAACAAGGTTTTCAGGGACATATTTTGTTCTTAAGAGGCTCCTATTAGCAGCTGATTTTCCTAACTTAGAAGTCTGCCACAAAATCTTCTCTATATTGTCAACTATTATAGGAGGATTAGGGTCTGGATGAGATCTAGTGTTGATCCTATGTGAAGCCAGACTGCTTTTTCAAAACTGAGAGAGGCTAAAGTTTTTTAGGACTGTTTTGAAAGCATTGCCTCTCACTATGTCTTATTTAGTATGGGACTAGTCTTCTAAACTTCCTCAAGGCTAGTTAACACAATCTTAAGGGAATATGAAGATCTAGATAGGTAATAGGCCTATTGGGGCTAGTGGAGTTGCTAGGTGGAAAATTTTTAGCTTTTGGTGAAGGTAAAATGTCTTATGGTTCCACCACCAAGTTTATTATGAAGCCAATCTAAAATATTTTTGGATTTTGTATATTTATATGGTTATGAGAGTCTCCTATGTCTGATCTGAACACTTAGCTAAGGTGCTCAAACAAACAAAGTCTACTCTATGGCTTACTAACTAATTTCCTTAGAGATTTGTAGGAATAAAGAGTTTATAATAGTTTGCTAGCTATCATAGATTCAATATGTCCCACCGTGATCGCCATTATGTTGGGGTCCTGTGTTTTGATAGATTGGCTAATGAAAAGACAAGGCAACATTAGAACCAATCTTTAGAGTTCCAAGATCTAGTCCTTCTATTCTCAGATAGGGATCTCTCAAATTGTTTGCAAAGACATATCGTGTTTGCTTTTAAGTATTGATTTTATACTAGTTATTAAGTGCAAGTGTTTGTTTGGTTTGTTTGTTTGGTTGAATTGGTACTATAGAACATGAAAGGTCTAGGAAAGATAGGTAGAATAAGAAGTGTTAGATTCATTGGGCAATGGAGTCAAAATGAGGTTGGTAACAGGCTCATAAGTGGATATGGGATATCAAAGGGAAAATCTAACCTGGCCACAGGATCCTTTAGTTTTTTTGAGTGAGATGGACATTAATGATTTGAAAAGAGAGTTTGAATTCTCAACAATGGGAACTTAAAAACATAACTTGAAAATAAAGAGGTATTTGATAGACAGTGATAACCCTGAATTCTGCAAACCACACCTTAAGAAAATGATGACTTTAAGACAACTTTTAAAATGAAATCTAAGATTTGGGAGCACATCCTATTTCCTCAAAGATTTTATTTCGAAGGACTTAGAAAAAATAAAAGATTCACTGATAATTGCAATCATAGAAGAGGAAACACCTAACAAATCTATGATCACAACTATAAAGACCTTTAAAAAATTTGTTCAAGCAGGGACAAAGGATATGATCAAAATAGACCTTTTCTAACTATGAACAATGGTACTTCAAAGGGCGACTTCAATAATAGTTTTCAAGTGGCAGCAGACAAGCAAGGAAAATCATAAATCATGCTGGAACCAACTATTTGAACTACTAGAGAAATAAAAAAACATGAAGACTAAAGAGAAAGATTAAAGACTCTAAAATAACTCAGCAGAAGAAAAAATAAAACAGTGAAGGATAAACAGGTCTAAGGTGCTTCTAGGAGTCATTTCTTAGCCTAAAATTTTCATCCTATTGTAGTAATAATTTATGAAACATAATGAAAACATGAAAAACAACAGACAGTTCAAAATACATCACCAACAACCAAGTTCAGGGATCCAATGATAGAGCCTTCTCAAGAACAAGCATGTCACAACATCATCAAGCTTCCAAGACTTCAATTTCTTCTTCAACTTCAAACAGACTATGTATTATTTTAGAGAGTTTCAGTATTACAACTAGTGACGAACCAACAACTTCTCAACTTCTTCAGAAGTATTTATAGAAGAAATGAGGAGGTGGAAGAGTTTTAGGATCGAAGTGTAATTAATTCTACACTAAATGCAACTCCTAGCCTTGAAAACCATGCAAGGCATAAGGCAGGAAAACATTGAATTACAAGTCTGTTTCATTTACTCTATTTCTGCTTTTTTTAGGCTGAATGGGTAAAAAGATTGACTTTAAGGCCTATTTATCCTTTACACTAACTTTACTGACAGCTTAAAATGTATTTTTTGTTTGAAATAACTCTTCAGCTGTCTTTAGACAAATATATTCTGATTGGGCAATAACTATGCCTTTCTTTGATTTATTGAAGCTGCAGGTGGCACCTTTAGCACCTAGAGAGGATAATAGCCTCTGATGTGGTAGTGGAGGTCCTTCGGACTGCTATATATCTTTTTTTTACCTTTAAAACACCTTTAATCTACTTTTTTCTGTGTTTAGGCCTAATTAGGTCTTGATCTTCATTTCTTTGGGTCTTCATCCTTGCTTCCTGTGGATTAGGCCTTTGTTTCTTGAATTTCTGCCTTAATCCCTTTAAACTCTGATTAAAAAATTTAATTCTTCACTTTATGCTTTCATCCTGTGTTTTTAACGTTGATACTCTTCAATTAATGGATTCTGACTATGTTTTCATGTTTGCAGGTGCGCAAAGGGTTTCATGATATCACCAATGCTCATGAGGCATGGGTAGAATCATAGTTTGGACCCTACAGATTCCCTTTCTTCATGGATAATGGCCTAGGGATCATCATCCCTGGCCTTCGTTTCATTTTTAAAACTGTGGAAAAAATCCATATAACCTGAAAAAAACAATAAAAAATTATGAAAGTCCTGTGAAAATAGGTTTAACAGATACTTTGGAGGTTTGGGCATGAGGTTAAATTGGAGTCGTTAGATTTGGATAATCAATGGTTGAGATCATCCGATGAATTTGCTGGGGATAATGGATGAAGGAAAATGAACTAGGGTCATGATATAATGAGGGCTATTCAATTATAATAATGAACAGTGGAGATTGATCGATCAAGTCGTTTGGGAGAAGGTTGGGTGAAAAGTGAATGGGGCAATATTAAAACAGGACTGTCCAATCTCAGAGATCGATGGTCAAGATTAAAAGATGAAAAGAAATGTTGAAGAGGGCGGCAGTAAAGCAGAAAACATATAGTGGTTTTCACATTGAGTTTGGGGGGGTAAGCGATTTGCCCAAAAAAAATGCGATACGATACAACGTTTGACACCTGTCCCTCCTAAAACCGCTCTTTTTACAAATTTTTTTGGTGTTAATTCTCAGGCACAGAAAATTTGCGAAATGCAACGTCCACCGTCGGATTGGAGGCTCTAGATCCGATGGTGTGGATTGCATGATGGAAGGTAAGATGCATAGACGAGGGATGGTGGGACTGCAGGATGACGTATGGTATTTTGTCGTGGAGCGGGAGGGTTAAATGGTTCATCAGGTTTAGTCCTAATCATCCAATCTGATGAATGGATGATTAAGATTTGATCAAGGGGTGGAGTTTTGAAAAGGGAAAAGGGAAGGCATGATGGACGGGCGGAGAGATGATAAATTGAGGGCTGTTGATCTGCAGAGATCAACGGTCTAGATTAACTCAGACCAAAACATCAGGGTAAAAGAGAAACAAAGGAAAAAAGGGTTTGGGAAATGGGGTTTTTCAGGTTTAAATCCTGACCGGTGGTTCTGATGATCAGGCGGTTAAGATTAAAAGATGAGGCAGAGGATTTTGAAAGGAGAAAAGGGAGGGTAAGTGAATAGGTAGGAGAAAAAGGGCTCGACGGCCGTTGATCATTGTAGATCAACAGTCTATATTCATTTAAAATTTTATATGTCGGGAATGAAAAAAACAAAGGAAATTGAGGTTATGAAGGGGTTTCTAAGACCCTTTAGCACTCGATTGTGGGGCTTAAGGTCGTATAAAGGAAGGGGCTAAATGAAATAAGCCCTTGGGGGCTTAAGAACCTATAGTGCAAAAAAGTGTTTGTTAGGCCAAAATAAGGAATTTTAAGGCCAAATGGGGGGTTCCGATAGGCTAAAAGAGGATTTTTAAAGCCAAATTAGAGGAAGAAAATAGGCTAGAAAGAGGGTTAGAGTGATTTTGAAGGTTAAATGAAGGCTTATAAACAGATTTGTGAAAGGGAAGAAGGGTGACAATGGAGAATGAAAATGATGGAAAAATGGAGTTTTTAAGCAGTTTTCTCTCGGTGAACAGCAGGTTCTTTAGGATTAAAAGGGAAACGACAGTAAAGATTATCTCAAAGGGTAAATATCATCATAAAAACATCAAAATATGATAAGTTTTCAAAAGGAATTATCTCTTTGAAGGTTTGAAATACAAAATTAGCCACCATTGGGTATAACAAAATTTATAGGTGGCTAACAAGAACTATTTGACAATGAGAAGGAAAATAAAAAGAAACATTGATTAAACAAATCCAAAGTGAGGCAATAAGAGTACATGCAAACTAGTCTCTAGACGGAATAAATCACTCAAAACTTCAGCAAGTAATACATTGAAATGAATTTGCAAAAGACAAAATATGGTAGATTTGGTTGGTCATAGGGACTGCGCACCCCTAAGTGGGAGATAGTGAATTGCAAAGCATTGTCCCTAAGCCAGTAGTGTTATGTAGAGCAATGTGTCAAGACCAATAGTGTGTTGGTGCCAGAGGACTCTCTGAAAAATAAATCAAACACACTACTTTTGCTAAAACACATTCAAATGACTGAAATTAAGCAAGTAAAGTCTACTAGATGTTGATAGACAAGGACAAAACCACCAGGGATGATTCGTCGACCCCCAGTATGGTCACCAAATTGTTTTACCAAAATCAAACCTACAGATAAGTATGCTTTCCCTAAGTGTGGTGGTGCACTTAGAACAATAGAAAGAAATATATTTGGCCTTTTCCTCAAAATGAATAGATAGAGGGAGGAAAACCTACTTGTAATCTGTTCGCTTTTGCTTGCCTCCCTCTATCACTTACGTCACTCTCAATCTAACTAAATTCACTTGATTGACACCTACAATGGAAAATAGAAGAAAGAAAGAAAAATAAAAGCAATATGATCTATTCAAGTTACACAAATTGAATCGATTAAATTCATAAATACACATATAAGATCATTGACACATGCATTAGAAAAGGAACAAATGTCTTTATTATGAAGTAGAAGGAAGAGTAGAACTAGTTGATAGATTCGTTGTCACTCATCCATCTATAGTCCCATCCTCATCACATCTAGCATCAACAATCTAGCAACATCATAGTACATGGATGATACCTCCAAGAGTTGTGATCTCACCAGCATAACTCTACTTAACACAAATTATTTCTCTCTTGTGCATTATGATCAATGCTCTATTTATAAGTAGATGAGGGTGTTTTTAAATAAATGAATCATTGAATAGATTTCATAAAAATGGATGAAGAAGTTTCCTTATTCATGGGAATAGGAGGATAAGAGGTTTAGTGGCTCCATGGTGTCCATATTAGAAGCTATCAGATCAGGTGAAAGCTCGAACAACTTCTAGAAGCCACTAGAGGTTGGGAATATTCCTAAAATCCAATGAATAATTCGCTCTCAGTCAACCAATTCACTCTAAAGTTGGCCTAGATCCTCTACAACGTAGCCTTGCATGGAAGTAGATGCTCGATAAAGTAGTTACTGTAGTCTAAGGGTGTGTTGATGGCTCAATGGGGCACTTTAATTGGAATGTAAGTAGTGAAACATTCATGACGTAAAACCACCAATGGAATGACTTGTTTAGGGCATGTAGCAACTAATTTAAAGTATGATAGACCCTAATGCATATTGATATGTGTTTTGGGATGACGCCCAAATTAACCTGTAACACCTTCCACATAGCATATGGAGTTTCCTTTCGATGGAGACTCATGACAATATGATCTTCAACTCCCTCTAACAATATCCTTCTCACCTTTGATACCTTCTTCTACCATGCATCAAGAAGTCGGGCATCTACTGCTGTGGGCTTGAGAATATAAGTATCTATGAATTCCTTCAACTTGTTGTCCTCCAACACTGCCTCCATCATTTCCTTCCATGCAATATACTTCGAACTTCTCTCGAGTGCATATTCGAGTCTCAAGCTATTGAACGACATCTTGATCTGTTGCTAGCTCCAAAGAATGTATCTGCAAATTTGAATATTGTTCAACAAAAACTCAATTTATTCTCCAGTATTGTGATTCCCGGTGCTCTGATACCATGTAGAAATTATATAGAAACTCCATACCAATGGATTCAATCTGATAATGTAATGTACTAAAAAAGATACTGAATCCTTCTACTATATTTTTGGAATATAAAACACAATCGCTCAATCACATGCAACTAAGAGAAAGAAATAATTAATCACACAAAAGAAGATGTATCTCAGGAAATAAATTGCTAAAAAACCCTCTATTTCTATTGTATAATAAGCCAAGGAATCATGAAAAAATATAATGCACGTGTGCTCACAAGAACCTCATACACTTTACCAGTCGTCTCACACTAATCTAGGCACAATTGGACCCACACATAGCCAATGTGTAGCTCACCTTTAGCCTTCCTTGCTCACACAATCCCTAGGAAAAATAATTCCTATTAAATAGGAATTCTAACCTTCCTTGACTGTTCAACCCTTCATGAGCCTTCCTCTGATTTTATAATTGCACTTGGGAAATTCGCTAATAATACAACTGATATTTAGCTTCCCTTTAACCTCTGTCTCAACTGGGTCATCATCAGAATTGACACACATGCAGATTATAATAGTGAATCATCAGTTACCTATAGATCATGACTTATGAATTAAATATAATTTTATTCACTTGACCTATAACTAGCTCATCCCTCAGATAGAACTATTTAAACTGATTTTAACTCAATTAATTTGAGTTAACTAATTACACATGCATTAAACTAATGCATTAACTGCAACTGGACCCTGAAAATAATAGAATCACTCTACATGCTTCACCTTTGACCCTCAACTCTAAATTCTTGAGCTAATTCAGTCTTTCTGACTTAGTTAACTAATAAAAGTTGTTATGAGATGAAATTACAATTTTATTTCAACTTAATTAAGGGAAAATTAAATCAAACACCTCATATGGTAGCCATTTCTAGGTGCCATTTTCTGGATGCCAATTTTAATGTTTCTTGTTGCAAACTTTCAACATTGTTACACTTGCGGGAAAGATTGTTTTAATTTACATAGAAGTCATTGATGCCCCCATTGTATTACAATATCCTCTTGGGTTGTAGCTACAACTATGCGATGTCATATGTTGCATCTACGGTTCACTGTAAGATGCGATTTACTCAGAATGGAAACATTGTCACCATCTATCAATTGACATATTACAAACCAAATTCTCACACCTCCCTTGAGCCTATCATATATTCGTGGCCGATAAACAATCATTCACAACTCTCACCAGTGTTTCACCAGGAGTTTATAAATATTACACCTTACTTGGTTCATTCCCTGGTCCCCCGCACTCTTATCACTGAGCCTAGCTCTTCAAGTGTTTGCATGTTGCAAGAATCTCGAGCTAGTAAAAAGTGGTCTAGTTCGACTAGCCAATAGCCAACACCTCCGAAACCTATAACTGTTCACTTGAAACAACCTGTAGGAAATTCTCTTCAAGTACCTTCTTCTTATGTTGGTGTCCCTCCCAGACTTTTTCAACCAGGAAAGTTCCCCCCTAGCCTTAACCATTTGGGAGCCATTTGATCTAGGTGGATATTGGTGTCCACCCACCTATTTCACTTGGGCACCGACCATTGTCTCTTTCAGTTTTTCAGTTTTGGCATAATTTACTATTTTTAGCAGTTTTTCGGGTCCTGAACTTCCGGAGCTGTTTTGAGGCCCTAAATGACGTTTTTTGAGCATCACGCCTCCAAAAAATATCATTTTGTTTGGAAATTATTTTCATGGTGGAAGTTGTAGTCCTCGGATAGAGCTTTCTAATGATGTATTATTTGCATCAAACGGAGATAGTATGCCAAAGTTACGTCCCTGGGAAGTTGAAACACCAATTTACCCAAATGGGGCCCATAGTTTTGGCGCTTCATCTCCTAGGGTTAGGTTTTTGGATGTTTAGGGTTCTCCGTTGTTTTCTCAATAATAAATAGGCCCTCGAGCCTCATTGTAACTCAGTTCAGAGGCCTGTAGCCGCCACATCTCTTCTCAGAGATAGCTACCGGCGCCCTAGCTAGTTTTATTTGCATTCTGTTTGTAAGCAAATTTCAGTTCTTTGATATTAATGAAATGAAGTGTTATTTCCACTGCATCTCTGTATTTATGGTTATATGTTTATTCTATTGCGTTTCTACATAAATTTGGATCAGTGGTATCAGAGCGGTCTGCTTTTTCTCGATCCTTCTTTGCATGTCCCCAACAAGGTCGGGGTATAAGGAGCTAGGGCTTGATCTGGTGGAACCTTTGCAAGATTAGCCTTGCAAACCTCGATGGACGCCCATGGGGGACGAAAATAAAGATGAGGGAGCACGAGATCTTATCAAAATATTGTTCGAGGAGGCACTCAAAAAGCAAAGGAACGCGATGATGGATAACTTTGCTCAAATCCTTCAACGGCTGCCCACCGGCGGTGCATCTGCATCCAGCAGCCACTCTGGAGGTGCGAATCCTTTTAAGGTACAAGTAAATTTTGACATTCCCATATC
This sequence comes from Pinus albicaulis, assembly GCA_034641835.2. NCBI lineage: Eukaryota > Viridiplantae > Streptophyta > Pinopsida > Pinales > Pinaceae > Pinus > Pinus albicaulis. The sequence goes on along the minus strand of CM076570.1, from coordinate 1,192,710,922 downwards.
TGAGGGTCAAATAGATGCAGATGCCGTAGATATATGGTTGAATCTATTAGAAGGATATTTCTCTCTTCATGACTTTTCAGACCGGGAGAAGATTATTTTTGCACTCCTCAAAGCTACCCCCCATGTTAAGAATTGGTGGGAAACCTACTGTGAGAACAAGGACTAGACAGAACCCTCTCTATTCTCGGCCGTACCAACTTGGAATTCTTTTCGAGACGCCGTCAAGGAATAGTACTATCCCATGGGGAGCTATGAGGACAAGTACATACAATGGACCACGCTGTGACAACAAAGGGATCAAGATGTGCATGAGTTTACGAATATGTTCCATACCCTGCGCACAAAGTTGGGTATCAAAGATTCAGAGAAACATTTGGTGCTATAGTATCGCAGCTGTCTGCACAAATACATTCAAGAGGAAATGGAGTTCCTTGACATCTCCTCGCTTGGTACGGCATACCAGTATGCTGCCAAGATTGAGCAGAAATTCAAACAAAAGAAGCAAGACTTTGGATCTGCGAATCAAAAGCAAGGGAAAGGTGCTTCCAAACCGTAGAACAAAGAACAGAGCCAAGGCATGGCGGCTAAAGAGAACCTGTCAAAGCCACAAGAAAATAACAACATCGCAAAGCCAAAGAAGGACACGGGAAAGTGGTGTGAGTTCCATAAGAGCTCCACTCACAATACAAGTGAGTGTCGGGCCAAGCAGTCGCTAGTGGCGGAGTTGAGGGCTTCTGAGTCAGATGCATGCTCCGACTCTGAATCAGAACCCGAAAAGGGGAATGAAAAAAGGAAACAGATTATTGATGTGGAGCCCAACGCCACTGTTGCCACTACAAAGATCCAAAAGGAGGAACCGGAAGATCCAGAGGACGAGGAACGTCTCTTCCACTCCCAGATGTGGGTAAAGGGCTCCCCTATACAGTTCATTTTTGACAATGGGAGCCAAAAGAACCTCATTTCAGCAGACGTCGTGAAGCGGTTGGGCTTGCCGACCACAACTCACCCACATCCATACACCATCAGGTGGCTTCACCAAGGACGAGATCTCCGCGTCAGCCAGCAGTGCCACCTTCCCTATAGCATCAAGCCCTTCACGGATGAGGTATTATGTGACATTGCTCCTATTGATGTTTCTGATGTATTATTAGGACAACCATACTTGTGGAAGCGTCATGCTATGTATGAGTCTCGACCTCGTGCTGTTATTGTTACTTTGGGAAGTAAGTTGTACAGGATACCAGAGGTACCACCTCCTGCGGCTATCTGTTTGGTTACTGAAAAACAATGCAGTAAGCTCATTTCCTAAACCAGGAAATTGATTTTCCCAATGATCTGCCCCCAGGGCAAGAAGAAGACTGTGGCCACAACCTACAGACAGGGCTCCTCTACACGACAACAAAAAATGAATAAGGTTGTGATGGAGTACAGGGACATCTTCACCTCACCCACAAGGGTTCCTCTACACTGTCAGGTCAAGCACCCAATTGATCTGACCCTAGGTGCGTCGCTACCCATTGGACCGATCTATCGGTGCTCTGTTCTGGAGAATGATGAAATCAAGAGGCAGATTCAGGAGCTGTTGCAGAAAGGTCACATCGGACCAAGTTCATCGCCCTGTGGGAGCCTGATCGTGTTGGTACAGAAGAAGGATGGGACGTGGAGACTCTGTATTGACTATCGAGCGTTGAACAAGATCACTGTCTGGAATAGGTACCCAATCCCACAGATTGATGACCTTCTAGACCAACTCAAAGGTGCAAAATATTTCAGCAAGATTGACTTGAAGTCGGGGTATCACCAGGTACCAATTGAACCCTTCGATGTGTGGAAGACTGCCTTCAAAGCCAAGGAAGGCCTTTTTGAATGGCTGGTCATGCCTTTCGGGTTGACGAATGCTCCCACAACCTTCATGAGGATGATGGATGACATCTTGTGGCCATTCACCAACTCATTTGTAGTGGTGTACTTGGATGACATTATGATCTTCAGCAAGACTTGGGAAGAGCACCTTCACCACATCCGACAAGTCCTCCAAACACTGCGGAAACACAAGTTGTGTGCCAATTTGGAGAAGTACACGTTTGGCATGACCCAGGTTCAATATCTGGGATACATTATTGATGAAAGGGGGGTGCATGTGGATCTAGCCAAGATCCAAGTCATTCAGGATTGGCCAGCCCCAACCACTATAATAGAGCTTCGCAACTTTCTGGGTCTTGCTAATTTCTACTGTATTCGTGTTGGGATTCTCTCATATCACTTGGCCCTTGAGTCAAGTCACCAAGGGAGGAGCGAGAGCAAAATTATTTTGGTCGGAACCTCAAAAGAAGGCATTCACAGAATTGAAAAATCGCCTCTGTTCTGCCCTCGTGCTCACATTACCAGACTTGCAACAGCCCTTTGAGATTGAGATAGATGCCTCTGACTATGCTATTGGGGCAGTTCTTACTCAACAGGGACATCCAGTGGCATATCACAGTGAGACATTTTCTGAGACAGTTCGCAAGTATCCCACCTATGACAAAGAAATGTATTCCATTGTGAAAGCCTGTTAACAATGGAAGCATTAAATTTTGGGGAAGGAAACAATCATCCACATAGACCACCAGCCCCTGTAGTTCATACAGACACAAGGGAAGTTGCAGAACGATCGCCATCAGAAGTGGTCCACATATCTGCAACAATTTCATTTGAACATCAAGTACAAGAAGGGTAGCACCAATAATTTTGCAGACTACCTCAGCCGACCACTGATCGTGGCGCTCACCACCTTGCTCAACTCTTGTGGGCACGAGACTTCTGATTGGCCACTTCTCTATGAGAGTGACCCAGAATTCGGCCACACTTACAAGGCACTCTTGGGGGGTACGTAAGTTCCAAATTTTCACCTCCAAGATGCACTTTTATGTCACCTGGGACACCATTGTGTTCCTTCAAGCGAGCGTGCCACGATGATATGGGAAGCACACTATAGTCTAGTTGCTAGGCATTTTGGGGTCGAGAAAATAGTAGCAATACTATAGAATTATTTCTATTGGCCGAACCTTCGAAAGGATGTCGAGAAGCACATCAGATCCTGCATTGCTTGTGCCATTGCCAAACCGAACATCAAGAAGCAAGGCCTATATACTCCACTACCTACCCCTAGTTGACCTTGGGAATCCATCTCCATGGATTACATGTCAGGCCTGCCTTCTACTAAGAATGGAAATGACTGTGTTTTTATGGTTGTTGACAGATTCTCGAAGATGGCCATTATGGCGGCTTGTAAGAAGAGTATCACAACAGAAGCCACTGCTAAACTCTTCTTTGAATGAGTGTGGGTGCACTCTGGGATCCCACAGTCTATCATATTAGATCGAGATAGCAGATTCCTCAGCACATTTTGGTCCAGCCTCTGGTCAATGTTGGACACAAAGCTCACCAAGTCCACAGCTTTCCATCCCCAAACAGATGGCCAGACAGAGGTCGTCAACAGAATGATTGTACACATTATGCGCATGTACAATTCAAAGCATCCACACACATGGGACGAGAGCCTCCCTTATGTACAACATAGTTATAATCGGGCTCTCCACAGTTCAATCGGCCATAGCCCCTTTCAGGTGGGCTTGGGATTCCGGCCACTATGTCCCATTGACGTAGCCATGCCATTTGCAGCTGCTCAGGCCCATTCAGCTCATGTCCAGTCTGAAGTTGACAAAGCCAGTAGCTTCATCGAGCGCATTCAACACATCCGCCAACAGGTTCATGATATATTGGACAGAGCCAATGCCAAGTACAAGCAACGCCATGATCAACACCGGGTGCCACACAACTTCCGGGTGGGTGACAAAGTATGGCTACATTTGCAGAAGGAGCGCCTCACTGGACCCCACCGCAAGCTTCGCCCGCTCCGATACGGGCCGTACACCATCACCAAGGCTGTAGGGAACAATGCATTCGAGCTCAGTATTCCACCATTCCTTGGTCTGCACCGAGTCTTCAATGTGGATCGCCTTCGTCCTTACTTCCCACCTCTACTGGACACCTCGGACATTGCAGAACAACTCACACCAACTGAGTTAAATCCAGACTGCATGGAACAGGCCACCACAGATTGCATCATGGACATGCAAATCAAGAACACTCGCCAACAAAAGATCCAACTGTATCGGGTTGTCAAAGCTGGCCAACTCCTGCACCAAGGAAAGTGGTTCACCAGGGACCAAGTTCAGCAGAAGTTTCCTCATCTCATGGAGGAACTTAACACAATGGGGACCATTGCTTCCTAAGGGGGGAGGAATGATCCAGGTGGATATTGGTGGCCACCTGCCTATTCCACTTGGGCCCCCACCATTGTCTCTTTCAGTTTTTCAGTTTTGGCATAATTTACTATTTTTATCTGTTTTTCGGGTCCTAAACTTCCGGAGCCATTTTGAGGCCCTAAACGACATTTTTTGAGCATCGCACCTCCAGCAAATATCATTCCATTATAGGATTATGTTTATGGAAAAATTTGTAGTCCTCGGATAGAGCTTTATAATGATGTATCATATGCGTCAAACGGAGATAGTATGCCAAAGTTACGTCCCTGGGAAGTTGAAACACCAATTTACCCAAACGGGGCCCATAGTTTTGGCGCTTCATCTCCTAGGGTTAGGTTTTTGGGATGTTTAGGGTTCTCCATTGTTTCTCAATAATAAATAGGCCCTCGAGCCTCATTGTAACTCAGTTCAGAGGCCCGTAGCCGCCACATCTCTTCTCAGAGATAGCTACCAGTGCCCTAGCTAGTTTTATTTCCATTCTGTCTGTAAGCAAATTTCAGTTCTTTGATATTAATGAAATGAAGTGTTAATTCCGCTGCATCTCTGTATTTATGGTTATATGCTTATTCTGTTGCGTTCCTACATAAATCTGGATCACCATTCTTCTAGGCCATTACCCTTTTGGTAAGATACTATTTTTAGCTCCCCCCTCTAGATTCCTTTTGGTGCTTGTTATGGCTACATTGAGTCTTCCCAACTTGACCCTGGGGATCCCAGTGTGGTACATAAATCCCCCAAAAAACACTCTACCTGGTCAGCTCAAACCATATATCAATTTGACTTGAGTTCAATCGGTCGCCATGACCCCTACCTTTGCTTCAGTGCCACAACCATCTCAACAGGAACCTACTCCTATTTCGAAAGCATCTGGTGAAGGGGGCCAAATCTGAAAAGAAGGAACCTAAGGAAAAGGCCCCCTAAATAGCCCCTTCTCCTCCTAAGCCTAAAAAGTATTCACCTATGCATGCGTTGTGTGATGTTTTTGGGCATGCCACCCATAATTGTCCTTACCCTTGTCATCTCAAAATTGTGGTCAATGAGATGTTTCCTAAATAAGACATCCCAAAGGTCCATGTTACCTTACCTGATATAGCCAAGAAACTCAAATTGTTGTGCCTAAACCACCCCTATGCTTTATGTGACCTTTATGGCCCCTATTATCATCTTTGTGCCCATATCGATGAATTTCGTGATATTTTTGAGGAAATTCGCGAAATAGAGGCCACTCGTAGTGGATCTTGTACCCATCTACTTGTGAGTTCTACTTCAACATAACTGGAGGACATTTCAGCACCCATTGTGATACCTCCCCCCGATGTTGAGATGATGGGCTCTTCAGTCGTTATTCTCTATTTGTTTTCATCCATGAGATCCATGGTGGTGGACCCCTCTAAGATATCCCCTTTGGTTTCAGTCGAACATCCCTTGGTGAACACCTTCGTCTCAACATCGGTAGATGTTTCATATACTAGCTCTTCATCTACCCTCTGTAGCGATGCATATGTAAACCATATTTCTCATGACGATGTGCTAGGTATCCCTACTGCATACTGTGGTATTCCTTCTAATAGTACTCCCATATTCCATTCTGATGAAAACATTGTGGAAGCCATGACCACCCCTGATTTTCCTTGGGATGATATGCACCATCGTGGGTATTTCCTTCCATAGCAAACCCATGACCAACATGTTGTGGATTGAAAAAACTTCATCCATATTGGGGTCGATTGTTTTTATTACCCCTTGCATCAAACCCGTGAATTTGATCCACATACACCTTGTGGCTATTACATTGACATCCAAGATCTGGGTAAAGGGGCATACCTTCTAGAGGATTTCGAAGGCCAACTCCTCCTTAACCCTCGCAATGCAATTTACCTCAATAAATGGAATGCTTGGTTTCCTAGGATCCGTAATACTGTTGTGGCTATAGATTGTGTCTCTAGCCTCTCTAGACCACCGATAGAAATGGTCATGCCCTTAGCACGAACATCCAGTCTACAATGGCAGTCAATGAACTCTACTTCAACCCATGCGGTAACACTGGATTTATATTTCCCACCAGCCCTAGTGGCCAGAGTCCAGTCAAGAAGTAGATGTCCTTGATGGTTAGCTTGATCATGTGCCCCTACACCATAAAGGCCTCCTAGTCTAGATCCCAATATCTGACTATACTCGATAGTAAGGGCTCACCTACCCTCTTCAGTGGGTTCTCAACCAACTTGACAACCCCATATCTCGCAATTTCTCCACATACAACCTGATCCCCCTGGATATCATCACAAAGAGCATCCAAATCCCTCTCTTGCCATTTTATCTTCAACTCTGTCATACATATAAAAAACCATCATTTTTGTCATCTCAGAGAAGGAAAACTATATCATAAAACATTAAGTCTTGGTTCTTAGCCAAAAAACAACCCAAATCTCACCTTCAGCTGAACTCGTACTTTTAAGCCTCTACAGCCGTGAGCTCGCAGTTTTAACCTACGAAAACTACGAGCCAGGTCATAGAACAAGCTCTAGAAGGTATGAGCCGGTCATGAGGAGAGGTAGAAGTCTGTTCTTGAGTTTCGGGCACCTAATCTGAAAAAATAAATCACTAAAAATGAAGGGTAAAGTTAGGCCACCTAACTGCAACTAACGGATCTTGATTACAACAGTCGGTTTGTATGCTATGATCACCGCAAGATTTAGGGCCTTCTCCTCCTCTCCAAATTCACCACAAATCCACTAGCAAATTAATCAAATTGGAGGGAAATCGACGTACTAAAAGAAAAACCCTAAATTTTCTTTCGCTAATTGCGAAAAAATGGTAGCTCTGTTTGATGAACCATCAACACCGTTGGAAATCTCTCATTGAGCACTATAATGGTTATCATGTTTTTTTTGGTAATTTGACAGTTCACAAGGAAGACATTTTTCCAAGAAGGGTAATTTTTTTGCCTCTCAAAAACAGAATTGTTCACTTACTCTGCTTATACTTGTGGGACCACTTTTCCTTCATACTTGTCAACGCATGTGTCTATTTTCGTCATGAATAACCATATTTTTCTCATGTTTTTATGTTCCCCGCTAGGCCTATTTTGTGAGGAAACATCATCGAGTCACCCTTGTTGAGAGCATCCGATTTGAGTCACGATCACATTCATGGGGTATGTCCCAAGTCCCTTTTCTTCCTGCTATAGCATTCCATACATTTTTGCCTTGCCTCTCTCTCGTGTCGCCCATTTTGGCCTCTAGTCATACTGTTTGCCATCCCCTTCAGAGTGGAGTCAGTTTCTACTAGGTCATCCATGCTTTTTATGCTCTGATAAGGGAAGTCATCCGTCTACTACTCAATATCCCCTATTCCATCACCATCTTTGTTGTCACTCTATCAATCAATTTAGTACGATCCCTCGTGCCTTAGTTCAGGATTCCTCATTGCCTCACCTATGGCAGATCTCCTTTTGTCATCCTCAACATATTCATTCTAGAAGACATGTGTAGAGGGCGGTATACCTTGGTTCTAGCTTCCAATGCTTTTTGGTACCTCAGATCAGGAAAAGGGACTCATCATTACCCTTTTAATTTATTGTTTCTCATCCACTCAGCTTCAGCTCATTATTGCATGATCGAGATTTGTATACTTGATGGTTTGGTGATTCATTTGATTGTACCAGTGATTCCTTGGTGTGTGTGAGATTTTTTAGACCTCAGGAGGGGGTGGCCCTCTAGGTAGCCCCCCACATGCCCTGATGCACTCAGATTCTGCTACAACCTCAGATGCATCTTTGCAGATTTGATGGGTACGGTTTCAGCCGCTTGCAATGCCTATAGCATGCATGTATTATTTAGATGATCCATTTATATTTTTAAACCCTTTCATGTCTAACATGGCTTCTTTGGTTATTATTACGTCTCATGTACTCAGATATTATTGTATTCAGTCCTAGCTCATGTTTTTCCAGGTGAAATATGTATGTCGGATCCATTATGTTTTTTTCTGGCCCATTTTCATGTCAGCATGTAATGTACCATTTATCATGTACTTTATTTCTCAATTTCATTTTGTTGGGCGCACAATTATTCTGTTTACTTTTTCATCTCGGCAGGCATAGGTATGCCTCCCCCACATCACTGAGAACATGTACTTAAAAATTATAGGAGACTTATATCATTTGTAGGTCTTGCCCCCTTGATTATTGTCCTCTCTTGCTTCACTCCATCTATGTATCTCTCTCTCTCTGACTCCCCTTCGGTGTCTAGTGATTGTGTTCTTACAACGTACTTCGGTCATATGATTAGCTCCTGATGCTCGCACGTTCGAGGGTAATCTATTACACCAAAACTTGGTCATCTAACCATTTACATTTAGATGGATCGAAGTGCACCATGTAGGACCAATTTTAACATAGTAAAATTGATTTCACTATAAGGAATAATTTAATAAACCATATTTTGTTAATTTATTTATGCTTGAAATAAGAAACCCCATTAGGAGTAATTAAATAAATCCTTATTTATTTGATTTTCCTTTAGGAATAATTAATTAAACCAATGTTTAAATAATATTCCTGGTCATATTTAACCCAATTATGAGAAATAATTAGATAAATCATTATTTATCATATTTTTCTCTAGGAATAATTAATTAAATCATTATTTAGTTATTATTCCTTGTTAATTTTGACTAAATCGCCTAGAAATAATTAAACAAATCATTAATTGTTAATTATTCCTTAACCACATTCTTAAAATGATAAATAAATCATTTATTTGTTTATTATTTATAAATAAATATATTTAACCAATTTAAATACCTTTTCCCTCCAAAAAAATATAATAAAATATTCCAAGCGGTTAGATCTAGATTTTGGTTAATAATATTTTACTATGCACCATTATCGAGGATAACTCAATATTTTGTTATAAATTGGAATGTTTTCCATTCATGCTTGAATTTGATCGCTTTAATTGTAGTGCTTTGATAATCATCATTAATGCTACTACTTTCTTTGCTTATCGACCTCCCATAGAGTTCAACACATTTTTGGTTTTCAACACATGATTGAGAGAGAGAAGCTTCTCGATCTGAAGCATTGAGGACAACCAAGAACCCATCTCATTAAAGGGGACTCGTAACATTATTGTTTGTTCCCTTCCTAGATGTTATAATATATTCAAAATTATTTCTATCTTGTCTTGTCTGTTGGCTGCATGGAGAAATCATTATTTCTTTCCATTATTTAACTTCTTTTACTGCATAGAGTGGGTTTTTTGTAGCATTTGTTTTAATTATCGATTGCAGATCTAAATAAGTTAAGAAGCCATCTTTGTTGTTAGGGTTGTTTTTCACACACAACTAAAGTGTGCTGTTTTTCGTACACTTGCGTTAAGAATTTATGCTAACAAGGTGCATTTAAAGTTTTTAGAATTTATGTGTGGTATTTATTTGTAAATTTTCGTATGTAGATATAGCGCCGATGAAAAAAATAGCGTATGCAGGATGATCCCCGACACCAGGGGTTGCGGGATCTAGTGGAGCGAGAGCAGACTAGAGACCTGATTATGAGGCTTTGTTAGAGGATGTCTGTCGTAGGGGTGATCTCTTATTGACTGGTGTATTAGAGTGTAGGTGGCACAATCTTGAGGACTAGTAAAGCGAGGGATGTATAGGGTTACCCTCAGAGTGGTGAGGGGTAATGCAGCGCATGGTGATGGATGGGCAGGCAGTTCAGGATCTACGAGCTAGTGGAGTGGAGCCATTATCTCGAGAGCCAGGATCTCGAGACCCTCCATATAGTGATTAGAGGGAGGGGAATGTGGTGCCCCCATTTTGATTTTTGTAACATGTTGTTGGCATGTCAAATGTATTTAGAGTAGTGGACTCCAAACATTTACGATTTTTTTGATACATAATATGGATATGCATCTTTTTATATATGACGAGTATATGTTTCGCCATTTTTTTATTACTGTCTTATGTTAAATGAATGTGATAAGTTCCAATCTAGAATATTGCTTGCAATGCTATCTACATAGTGATTTTTGGCTCTAGGTACATGGTTGAATGTAATGGATTCGAATTCACGCACTAAGAGCTTCACTCGTAAATATTTTCTAAAAAGGACATGGTTATTCACATGATAAATGCCACTCAATTTCGTGACAAGAAACAAGAAATCTAAATGAACATGAAGATGAAGGATGCGATGATTAGGGGCATCAACTAAAAAACCTATCACTGCATCATATTCGACCTTGTTATTGGTGGCAGATCTAATGCATACACCTTTGGAGAGGACCAATGAATGCAAGGGGGTAAAAATGGCCCATGTTGCTAAGGCTAGATTCTGGGAGAAGTGACTTGCACCATCGGCATGGCCGCTATACGGTGTGGATGATGGATCTATATGAAAGGTGCCACAAGACAACAAATGAGATGATGGTGGACAATGCGAGGTACCTAAGTGCATGACATAAATAAATACATGTGTGTTATTGCGAGATGCTATGGGTAAAATTTATTGAGGTAAAGTGCATTGCGAGGGTTAGGAAGGAGTTGGGCTTCGAAATCCTCTAGAAGGTATGTCCCCTTGCCAAAATCCTTACTAATGATGTAAGGTCCTATCCATAATGAGTAAAACTTCCCATTACCAAGGACATCATGGGCATGGTCATACAATAGAACAAGATCACCTTCATGGAAGGTACGAGGGTGGACTTTTTGGTGATACTGGGCTTTGGTGTGTTTCTCGACCACTTCAATGGTTTTCAATACAACACGATGGTCTTCAGAAGCACACTTAAGAATTATAAGTCTTTTTTATAAAGGTTGGGTGTTAGGGAGAATTTCAACAGGTAGGTGAAGGGAGGGGAATTCACACTCGATCGGTAAGACTGCCTCTCGCCAAAAACAAGGTGGAAAGGAGTAAACCTGGTGGTGTTTTTAACAGAAGTTCTATTGGCTCACAAAGAGGGGAAGAGCATAAGGTGACAGTTGGTTTTGTGCTTTTTCACCATCTATTGAAGCATAGTTTTAAGGATTTTATTGACTGCTTCACTTTCTCCATTACGTTGGGGATAACAAGACGATGAATATTGGCGCTCAAAGCCCAAAAGAGAGGATAGGTCATGCCATATCTCATCTTGGAAATGTCGTCCATGGTTAGATACCAATTGTTTTGGAACGCCAAATCGAGTGATAACATGGTTCAAGAAAAAGAGAGTTGTGGTAGTCATCATGTTATTGAATGTTGGCATGGTTTCAGCCCATTTGGTGAAATAGTCAACCGCCACGATAATATACTTGTGGTTACTAGCAAATTCAGGTTGACACTCCATAGATTCAATGGCTCGCTTGTAGAAGGGACCAACGAATATGACAGGATGGAGGGGAGCAGGTGGAGCTCGTGTCTTTGGGGAAAATAGCTAAAAATTGGAACAATGTTGGATTACTTCAATACAATCACCAAAGAGAGAAGGCCAAAAATACCCAGCATGCATTATTTTCCTAGTAGTGGCCAAACTGGAGAGGTGGCCACCACAAGTGCTGTTATGGCATGCATTAAGGACTTGCTAAGCTTTAGCGTGCATGAGACAATGACAAAGGATAGAATCAACACCACGACGATAAATATCATCACCAATGAGAAGGTAGTGGGGACCTTGGGGTCGTATACGTGGTCAAGCATCATGATCAAGATGGGGAGCGAACTTCTGGGTTTGAAAATAGGTAAGGAAGTCGCCATACCAAGGATCGTTTGAAGTAATGGCAAGAAAGTTCTCATCTGGTAAATCATCATTAACTCATGGATCATGCATACCAGTAGGAAATTAAGAAATGAGTTCAGTAAGGGCTAAACCTTTCTTACCCTTAGGTGTGAAAAATTCAAGATCGAACTCCTAGAGGATAATGACCCAACAGGCGTATTTCCCATTAATGATCCGTTGACTTAAGAGGAAAGCCATGGGGTTGGAATTGGTCATGACCTTGGTGAAATGCGTAAGGATATAATGATGAAGTTTTTGGACTAAGAACATAATGACCAGCACCAACTTCTCTTCATGCAAGTAGGACACAGGGGGTCCCACAAGGTTCTTACTGAGATAATAAATAATTTTCATTTCTAGTGTCATCTTTCTAGATGAGGACCCCAGATACCGAGTGGGTGGAAGTTGAGATATAGAGGACTAGGTTCTTTCAAAGTTAGGAGGGTTGATCAAGGGAGCAGAAGTGAGAGCATGTTTCATGGCATCAAAATACTTTTGAGCATAGTCATCCCCCAAAAAAGGAATGTTAGATCAAAGGAGTCTTATAAATCCATGTGAAGTGGTGGCATAGTTAGGGACGAACCGATGAAGGAAGTTGGCTTTGCCTTGAAGGCTTTGTAATTGGCGTAGGGTATGAGGAATGGGAAGCTCAAGAATGGCTTGAACTTTGAGGGGATCAAGATTTAGACCATATTTGGACACAATTAATCCCAAGAGATCACCGATAGGAATGAAAAAGACACACTTCAATGGTTTGAGTCAGGTATTATACTTGCGACATCAGAGAAAAAAAATACACAAATCATGAATGTGTTGTGCCCGAAGCCTAGAACGAGCAGTGAGGTCGTCAAGGTAAGCAAGGATAATATGATCCAAGTCATGGAAGTAGTAAGACATGGTTCACTATAAGGTGGCTCCAACATTCTTTAAACCATAAGGAAGGACCCTATAAGCAAACATTCCCCATAGACAAATGAACATAATTTTTAATTGATCAGCACGATAGATAGTAAAATGGTTATACTAGGAGAAACAATCCATAAAGGATATAACCTCATGTCCCACACACTAATAAATTATTTGGTCAATAAATGGTGTGGGAAATTTGTCTTTGGGAGAAGCTTTGTTCAGGTCATGAAAGTCAGTGCAGACACGTATGGTGCCATGTTTCTTGAGAATGGGAACTGGGTTGGAAACCCATGTGGTTTATTCAATGAGATAGATAAAACTAGCTTGCTTGAGCTTATTGATTTTAGCTTTGATAGCCTCTCATTTGGAAGGATTAATGGGTACCAAATTTTGACAGATAAGATTGGCATGAGGCCATTATCGATATGGTGTTCGCCAATGGCAGGATCAAGTTCGGGCATCTTCGAATAAGACCAGGAAAAAACATCATGAAATTCCTTGAATAGCTTGGTGTATGCCTCAATTTATTCTGGGGTGCAATGTGCCCCCAAGGTAATGTTTTATTTAACCCATGGTTTATCGGAAATGTTTATTTTAATGGTAGAAGAGATATTGGCCATGTTTCCTTCTTCAAAATAATTGGGTGCAGGAATGGTATTTCTAAACCAATTGAATTCATCATGAATGAAGTATTTAAACTCAAAAACATACTCGTCATGGTAATGTTGTAGAAGGAAGTAGGCATGATGGTGCATATTATCCCACGGGAGATCAGGAGTGTTCATGGCTTCCATAATGTCTTCATCAGAATGGAATATGCGGGGACTGGCGAAAGGGAGACCACATGATGTGGCAGGGCTACCTGGCGCATTTTCATGAGAAATATGGTTCACATATGCATCGCTACGGAGGGTAGACAAAGAGCTAGTATATGAAGCATCTACCGATGTTGAGACCAAGGTGGTCAATGAGGGAGGTTCAAACAAAACAGAATGGGAAGCCCCAAAGTGGTCTTCCACAATGGATCTCATGGATGAAGACTGATAGATAATAACGACGGAAGAGTCCATCATATTGACATCGAGGGACGTATCAAAATGGGTTAAGAAATTCTTTCTAGTTCTGCTGAAGCAAAATTCACAAGTAGAGGAGTAGACGATCCACTCCTAGTGACATTTATTTCATGAGCTTCCTCAAGGGTATCACGAAAGTCATTGAGATGGGGAAATGATGATTATAGTGGCCATAAAGGTCGCACAAAGCATAAGGGTGGTTCGTGCACAAAAAATTGAGTTTCTTAGCTAAATCAGGTAAGGTAACATGGACCTCTGGGATGTCGAATTCAGGAAACATTTCATTGACCACAAGTTTGAGATGAGGAATATGAGAATAGTTATGGGTGGCATGGCCAACAACATCACACACATAACATTGAGGTGATGGATTTGGAGGCTTAGGAGGAGCTGGAGTTGTTTCGGAGACCTTTTCCTTAGGTTCCTTCTTCTTGGCTTTACCCCCCTCACGGGATTCTTTCGCAACAGGAGCAGGTTCCTGTTGAGGTGGTTGTGGCATTGAAGCAAAGGGAGGGGTCATGGCAACCGATTGAACTAGGGTTAAAGTGATATATGGTTTGATTTGACCAGGTGGAGTGTTTTCTGGGGGATCAATGTACCATACTGGGATCCCTAGGGTTAAATTGGGTGGACTCAACGTAGCCATAACAGCCACAAAAAATACTCTAGAGGGGGGGGGGATAAAAATGGTATATGACCGGAAGGGTAATGGCCTGATTGAATGGATCCCAAATGGTTAACGCTTGGGGGGACCATTCTTGGTTGAAAAATATTGGGAGGGACACCAAAAGAAATTGAAGGTCCTTAAGGATATGGTCCTGATGGCTTTGTCGAGTGAACAACAATAGGTTACGAAGGCGTTGGCTATTGGCTAGTCGAACTTGGCTGCTTTTGGCTAGTTCGAGATGCTTGAAAAATGCAAACACTCGATGATTTGGGGTTAGTGATAAGAGGGGGAGGGTTGGGGAATGAACAAAGTAAGGTGGAATCTTTACAGAATCCTGGTGAAACACTGGTGAGAGGTGTATGTTTGTGCTCAACATAGTGTTCCTAAATTGAGTTCATTAATTGTCAACCAGGGTTGGTAAATTGCTGAAGTGTGGTGCACTATATGTGCCTAGGTATTTGTTTCTCACTACGATGTGTTTAGTGTTTTATGATGTTTTTGGTTTTATGGTTTTATGTTTGAAAAGGGAAAGAACTAAGTGCTGGTGAAAAGAAGCTATTGGTTATTTAAAACAGAGCAAAGCCTAAACTATGGGTGACAAACAACAAATGCAAAGCTTGATAATGACTTTATTGCAAGAAAATAAATCACAACATGAGATTGAACTTATCCAATTCATTCATTAAAGGTGTGTTGGAAGAGCTTGAGAAATGGACAAGTTAAGTGTAAATGAAGTTCTCCTAAATAAACAATCAACTCACAATATTACAAAATGATTATTTGTAACATAGTAAGGTTTCTATTCTAGATTAACCTATGATGCTGAAGTTACACTATTATGCAACTTAACTTATCACTTATAGGCTTTATTCATAAGTTTTGAGATTTTCTAAAATAATGCTTGGGAAAAAGGCTATAGGTGAATTTGTAAAAGATTTGTAGAATGATCAAAGCCTTAAATTGATATTACTGACCCCTATTCATGTGATGATGTATCAATATAAATTCAGAACAAAATTAAGTTGTAAATAATGAAGGCTGAGAGACTAATTTTGACAACTAGCACTACTTGAAACACAATGGATAACACTAGGCTAGAAAGCGGTCTATCAATTTTAAAATGCAGTAACTAAACTTAAACTAGAATGCCATTAATCTTTTCTTGAAACAAAATGAACTGAGACTAAACTAGAGTGCTTCTAATCTACTTGAAGTACAATGAACATAGTTAAACTAAAATGCCATTATCAAACTGGAAATGTAGTGACAGAGCTGAACTAAATGCAATCAACCTCCAGAGTGCTATGACTAAATTAATATGCAACTAGTCTATGGAATTCTACAGCCCATCTCGTTCAATAGGAATGATATTTTGGAAGAGTTTGTAAAACAAGTCTGGCTGTATTATTCAATGCAATTGAACATAAACATAAGATTTAAAGCAAATACAACTAGAATCTAAGACACCACAACTGTTTCTTATTCATTGTTAATGATGTTTTGGAAGAGTTTGTAGGAGTAAGACCGGCTGTGACACTTAGTGTAAACAAGCATAAATCATAAAATTTGAAAGGAAATGCAACTAAAACCTACAATACCATAGCTATGCCTTATTCATCGTGATGATATTTTGGAAGAGTTTATAAGAGTAAGTCTAGCTGTGATAATTAATGTAAACAAGTATGAACATAAACTTCAGAAACTTGCCTAAGCTAGAAATGAAAACGAGACTAAAATACTTATCTAAACCGTATAAACAAGGCTGCTCAGGTAGCAGAGGCCCTCTACCACCGGAGTAGCACGAAATCTACTTCAAGATTGACTCAACGCTTTCAAGGAAGTGATGCTTCTTTCATTAAAGAGAAATTACTTCAAAAACAGAGTGTTTTCGGACTTCTGAAATCTAGCAATCAATCACAAAATCTAACCTTGTCCCTCGGTTTCCCGAGCCATATTTGTAACAAATTTACATAACTGTTTTGAGATAACCTAGGGATAATTGTCTTTCCAAATAAAAACCAAACTAGGACTCTGATGGTGGTCACGTAATATAATTAAGGACATCTGGACTGTCCTTGTCCTATTAGGAGTCTCTCTCCTAGTTTGAGTTCCCACGTACATAACCGCCTACAGAATTTCGTTCAAACTTCGTGGAGAGCAACAAATGATGAGGGAATGATGTGGAATACGACCATATGTGTTTTCCTCTGAGATGACACCTAGAACCTGCGTAGACATGAAGACAGCTGCAGAATCGGCAACTAGCTACAGAATGTCTGCATTCTGTAGCTAGATCTAGTTCAAAAAGTACTACAATGACAAAATCATAAAAACATAGCAAGTTATTCATGATATTCATTCTTAAAGAAATTTTAACTAATTATACTGATCATTTGAGCCTGTGATTAATAATGGACAAAGGAAATGGAGTGGAATGTGGTGGAAGAAAGAACATCTTTGGAGCTCAACAGTGCGACTGATTGGTTATCGACCAGCGAAGATATGATGAACTCAGGGGAGGTGTGAGACTTCGGTTCGTAATATGTCAATTGATCGATCATGATGATATTTCCATTGTGGGGGAATCACATCTTACATTGAACCACAGATGCGACAACTAACGTCATATATGTGTATCCACGACCCAAGAGGATATTATAATCCAAGGGGGCATCAATGAATTCTATGTCAATACAAACATTTTTTCCTGCAAGTGTGATAGGAAAATTATGGAACATGACAAGGGGCTGAGAAGGGTGACCATCCCATGCACGTAAAGTGATGGTGGATGAGGCCAAGTTAGGTGATGCGAGCTTCTTCTAAACATAGGCGAACATCACACAGGTGGATGCGTCCTTGTCAATGATACATCTCTGAACATGGGCATTACGGATATTGACTGGTATTTGGAAGGGAAAAAATGATGGTAAAGGGGGATGTTCTGACTTGTCAACATCAAATACGATCAAAAAATCATTTGAAGGATCCACAACGCCTAAAGTAGATGGTAGATATTTTTGTTGTGATGGGCACTTCTGGAGGACTTCCAGTGTTGACATGGCATGAAGAGATTATGCCATGTCATCTACTATGTTGTAGGTGTGGGCGGCTTTGGCAGAAGCAACAGTTCGACATAGTGGCCCTTTGGGGATATTGTGAATGACCTCTACATGAGACTAAGGGATCTGAAAGGGAACATTTGATGTTGAAATAGGGTCTATGGATACTTTGGTTTGGGACTCATTTGCAGATGTAGCAAGTTACTTGTCATAGTGGAGGGACCAGGTTTGAAGGTTGACATCAGCGGTATTGAACTCTTTAGAATTCATCATGAGAATATGGAAATCAGGGGTACCAGGTGATGAGGGTTGAGGAGTGGTGACTAGATGCCCAGTTAGCAGGCAGGTACAGTCAGCAAGAATATTCTTGGAATATTCCATTTTCTTTAGAGGCAACGGGATGGTGCCATGTGGCACATTGTGAGCCGTTGGATGTTGGTGGTCTTGTTCAATTTGGATCATTTGTTGATTTTTGGATTAACTAATGGTTGAGAGACATGTGGCAAGCCTGCAGGCCGTCACGTGTCATCAAATTTGGTGGTAAAATTATTATGGATTTTGGGGAAGTTGACCACCCGACCTCCCATCTATCAAGCCCGCATGCTACTGCCCATGCTACGTGAAGTTATTAACATTATATGCAATGATTTTAATGTTATAGATTAATGTTTTTTCATTCGAGGGTTTGGGGAGGCCAGCCCCGTAGGTCTATCCCTCCTCCCCCTCCATACGCCCTTACACCAAGAACCTTATGCCTCTACCTTGACCACAACAATGAACGCAATTCGACAGGAGCAATCACATGCGAAGTTTGGTAATGATTAAGAGTTTAATGCGATGGTAATATCCAATGAAAACTCCAATGGAAAGAAATATAATGGTCACATGATAGATGGCTCTAGAAGTTGTGTTAACTGCTAACTCCGGCGGGGTCAACGTTACCATAATGTTGCACCATAATTTCTGCATGGGGTTCTGTAGCGGTTGCAGAAACTATGTGGTTTGGGTTGGCATGTGGCCACCCAACCACCGAATTTTTAATTGCCATAGATATTACGCAGTTTTTGATTGGAGGAAAGGTTGGAGGCACCCTATTTTTAGGGTTTTAATTAAATTTAGTGAGAGTTAACTGCAGTTCTCCACAGTCAGTGGAGTTTTTCTAGTTGACATAGGGAAAAAGGCATAGAGAGGTTAATTTTCGACCAATTTTGGTGATTTCAGAGTCTACCTAGACTAATTTGAGCATTCTGGAGTCATTGGGGTAGAGAAAACAACCATTAGAGGCCTACAAAAATATGCAATTTACAATTTTGAGCATAATGAGAAAGCGGGACATGCCATTGGAAGATGGACCAGCAGATGTAGCCCAGGAGGGGTGAACTGCTTCATCATACCTACTGTGTAAAACTTATGTGTGAATGTTTTTCTATGTTATGCACAATTTCTCAGTGTTTTTAAGGCTTATTTACATGCTTAAAGTTCACTAATTCATCTAATTTTCATGGTTAAAACTCTCATACCTTAAAAAAAACTTATGGAGACAATTTGTACATGTTTATTTAATGGATAGGACACTTAGAACAATAGAACTAATACAATCCTTTCAGATCAATTTGGTATCAGAGCTAGAGTTTTATCTCTGGTGTTTTTATGTGAAAGGATTTGTTAACCATTTGCAAGGGTTTTGTGCTTACTATGCTCAAGCTTAAGAGAGGATAAGGAAAATTGGTGGAAGCAAGAGGTTCTCAAAGTGAGCCACAGCAAAGGAGGGCAATATTTCCACATTCTCCACCACCTAGTTCACATCAAAGAGAAGCAGAAGTAGCATCAAGCATGCCTCCAGGAGAAGAAGAACCCCATGAAGAGGTGGATCCCAAAGAGGAATAAAGACTGTATAGAAAAGAATTTCTTGACTTAACTGAAATGGTGAGAGTCATTTATCAAGAAAGGAATGATAAACTAGAAGAGTAAAGGTCCAAACTTCACAAGGAAGGACAAGGATCATCAGGAGGCCATAATGATGAAGAAAAATCAAAGAAGGGTAATGAAGGAAATGGAGATAGTGGAAAGTCACCATCATCACCCTCATCTTCATATTCATCATCCTCTACATCATCTTCAGTACAACAGCCATACAAGTGAAATAACATGGGTAAAAGTCCTTTTATAAAACTTGATGTTAAGTTTGAATTGCCAATGTTTGATGGTGAAGTTAATGCAAAAAAGCTAGATAATTGGATTAGGAAATTAGAGGTCTATTTAAGAATCCAAAATTTTCATGATGATGACACCAAAATCCAACTAGCTCCATTGAGAATGGAAGGTGCAATACTTGTTTGGTGGGAAGCCAAGACAAAGGAGGAGATCAAGAAATATTGTAAGATTATTTTATCATGGATTGATTTCATTTATGCAATAAAACAACATTTTTATCCATTAGCTCACATGTAGAAAGCCATAATGAACTGGAAAAATTTTAAACAAGTGAAAGGAGAAAATTTCCAAGTGTATACTCAAGAATTTGGAAGAAGAGCTCTTTTATTAGGAGTATATTTTCTTAGCCAAGACACTTTGCTCAAGTATTTAGAAGGATTACATACCTACTTAAGACATACTATCCTCATGTTTAACCCTACAAGCTTAAATGAAGTTTGCATTCAAGCCACACATTTAGAGGCAAGGGGAAAACAAAACTTAGATGAGAATGGGGAAATTGAGTTTGAAGGTAATTGGAAAAAAAAGAGAAATGCAAATGTTAGAAAAGAGAAGGGAAAATTCTTTTGCAAACACTGTTCTAAAACTAGCCATGATGAGGTCAATTGTTGGAAACTTCATCCAGAGTTGAAACTAGAAAGTTTGAAGGTCAAAGAAAAAGCCAAGGAGAAAGGAAAAACTATTGCAATAGCTGAACAAGACCTAGGGTCAGATTCAGGAGATGAAACAAAAATCATAACTATGGGACTAAAGAACATAAAGGGGAAAGAGATTGAAAATAAACTCAGTTCTAGTATATCTAACTGTCACATACAAGCTCCAAATGAAGAAAATAGAATTGAACTGTTTCATGTGAGGGTCATTTCCAAACATACCAAGGTTGATACATTGTTTGACAGTGGTTCACAAGCGAACTTAATATTTGAAGACTTGGTCAAGAAGATTAAGCTTGAGACCATTCCACATCCAAAACCATATCCACTTTATTGGATTTGTAAGGATGCAAATTTACAAGTTTCAAAGAAGTGCATTTTGCGCTTTGCAATAACTGCACATTTCATTGACAAAGTTTAATTTGATGTTGTTTCGCTTGATATAACATGTATGGTGTTGGGAAGTCCTTACTTTTATGACAGGAAAGCTATCTTCCATCGCCATGAGAACAAATACCATTTATTCAAAGATGGCAAGGAATATATTATGGGAGCTCATCGCAAAAAGCTAAACACTTCTTTAATTAATGCAGGGTAGATGAAGAGGCTCGTCAATGCAAGTCAAAACTTGACATTGATGATGATTAAAGAAAGAGAAGTTTTACATAATCCTTTTCATGAAAATACTGATGTATATAATGAGTTGTTTCAGTTTGAAAGTAGGTTGTCTTTGAAAGAAGATGACAAATAGTTGCAACAGTTGACATTGGTGTTGAACTGTGTTGAAAAAAAGGTGTCAGTGAAAGAAGTTGCAAAGGTCCAAGAGAAGAAAAAAAAACTTAGCAAAGAAGGCACATGATTCAGAAATGTTCATTGCTGGTTTCAAAAAGGCATGGTACAATGGCGAAGAAATTTAGTCAGGAATCGACACAAGTTCAAGGCAAATTCAACAAAAAATCTCCATAAGGGTAAGATGCAAGGTGAGAGTAATTTTAAGTTTTTTTTAATTATAGACCAATGTAGAAACAAGATGTTTACTAAAAAGATAGGTTTTTTTTCATCAAGTTCAGTAAATATGCTGCATGACAATGTAAAAAACAACAATGGTTGGTCAACAAAATCAAGGAAAAATTTGTCGTTTCATGAGAAGCTCCAATTAATGAAATTAGGGAAATTTTAGTAGATTAAGATTGGAAGAGTGGGGACATAGTCTCCTCATATTCATGTTTAGTAGTCCAGAGAGATTTTGGGGTCCAAAAGCTTCCCAGTGGGGAGGTGTGATCAGGATATCATGTCCTATGCTAAAAAATGAAAGTGATCAAAACAGGTCTGAACCTAAGCGACTGGAAAGGTTTGAAAAACCGATGTCATATGAGGAAGATATCCCGTTATGTTCATTTTCCCCAAAAAAAAAAAATTGGTGACTAGATGTCTAGTTAGTAGGTAGGTATAGTTAGCAGGAATATTCTTGGAATATTCCATTTTCTTCAGAGCCAACGGGATGGCACCACATGGCACATTATGAGTCATTGGATGTTGGTGGTCTGTTTCAATCTAGACCATTCATTGATTTTTGGATTAAAGAATGGTTGAGCAACACATGGCAAGCCCATAGGCCACCACATGTCCTTAGACTTCGGTGGTAAAAGTTTTATGGAGTCCGGGGATGTCGACCACCTGACCTCCCATCTGCCAAGCCCACGTGCTACCACCCACGTTACGTGAATTTCTTAACATTATAGGCAACGAGTTTAATGTTATAGATTAATGATTTTTCATTCAGGGGTTTGGGGAGGTCAGCCCCATAGGGCCACCCCCCCTCTCTCCATACACCCATGTGCCAGAACCTTAGGCCTCTACCTTGACCACAACAACAAATGTAACTCAATAGAAGCGATCACATGCGGAGTTTGGTAATGGTTAATGGTTTAATGCGACGATAAGCTCCAACAAAAACTCCTATGGAGAACAATATAACGGTCACATGATACATGACTCTGGCGGTTGTGTTAACTTCTAACTATGGCGGGGTCACCGTTACCATAACTTTGTACCATAGTTTCTACATGAGGTTCCACAATGGTTGCGGAAACTACGTGGTTTGAGTTGGCATGTGACCACCCAACGACCCAAGTTTTAAATGCCATAGGTAGTACGTGGTTTTCGATTGGCGGAAAAGTTGGAGGCGCCCTATTTTTAGGGTTTTAATTAAATTTAGTGACATTTAACTGTAGTTCTCCACAATTAGTGAGATTTTCTAGCTGAAATTGGGAAAAAGGCATAGAGAGGTCAATATTTGACCAATTTTGGTGAAACAAGAGTGTACGTAGACTAATTTGAGCATTCTGGAGCCATTGGTGCAGAGAAAACATCCATAGAGGCCTAGAAACATATGTAATTTACAATTTTGAGCATAATGACAAAGAGGGACATGCCATTGGGAGATGGACCAGCAGATGTAGCCCAGGAGGGGTGAACTGCTTCATTATGCCTACTTTGTAAAACTTATATGTGAACTTTTTTCTCTGTTATGAACTGTTGTTCAGTGTTTTTAAGGCTTATTTACATGCTTAAAGTTCATTAATTCATCTAATTTTCATGGTTAAAACTCTCATACCTTAAGAAAACTTATGGAGACAATTTGTACATGTTTATTTAAAAGAAAGGACACTTAGTAGAACATAACTAATACACTCCTTTCAGATCATCTGGGTATTGCTTGGGCTTCCCACAACTGGTGCATCTGGGGTAAAATGGGACAATCATGAGTATAATGGCCATGGATGCCACAACATGAAAAAGGTTTGTTTGTATGAAGAGGCTTTTTCTACTTGGGGTGATTTCCTCGTTGCTGGTTTGTGGTGTTAGGATGGTTCCCTTAGGGTGCATTTGGTTGATTACCTTGGCGACCCTGGTTCCCTTATGATTTTTGGTTCTGGTTGACTTTCCAATTTTTATTTTTCTTCAAATTAGGAGGATTATTCATGCTCTACTCAGCATACACTTGACCCTGAGGAGGTGATTGTTGTTGTGGAAGAGGTTGAGAAGGAATGGGAGGCTAGGGAGCTGATGCCGAAGGACCTGGAGTGTCGGGTTGTGCATAAGTATAGAAAGGAGGATGGGCAACATTTGGGTAAATAGGTTGAGCAACAGTTGGCCCTGGTATCAGTTGATTCAGGTGGGAAAGTGCACAAGGTGTGATTTGACCAGGATACAAGTTTCTTGGAGGGGGATAGATATTGGAGGAACTGCACACCCCCACCCTGTGGGTAACCATAACCCATGGAAGGATGAGTATATGGATGTGAAAGAGATTGAACGATACAATCATCGACATGAGATTCCCTTGGTGCGTTTACACCACCAGTTCTAGGAAGATCTCGTAACATGGTATAAACATAACCAGATTAGGTGCGGATCAAGTCGTATTTTAATGGGACCTGGAGAGCTTCTTCCTCAAAATGAGGTAAATGAGATGCAACATATTTACCAATGGGGGATAAAATAATTCTAAGAATTCAATACATATAGACACGGTCGTCGAATGTAGGAGTTCTACACAAGCTCCTTCTTATATGCCATTCTTGGACATGGTCAGAAAGGCGGGTAGCAGAAGATTGACGGAATGTGGTCAACAACTCAGTACCGGTATCATATTGGTACTGGTACGAGTTGTTGGTGGCCCAAGAGAATGTGTGTTTTGAGAGTGTTGTTTTATGTGTGTATAAATCCTATGTGAGCATGAATTTTTAAGCTGCATCAACTACGCCCACCCACGACAGGTGGCCCCTCAAGCCACAAATGGCTGTAATATGATTCTGAAAATTGGATCTGATTCTCAGAATCATATTTGAGATGTTGTTGGCCACCTATTGTCAGTGGGTGGAGCTGTAGTAGTTTCGCCTGTAGTCGGTGGATGAATCTTCAAAAACTCCTCTCACCCATGGTAGGCAGCCACCGACGGCTCAAATCCAACTCTAAAAATCAAATCGGATTCTTAGAATCAGATCTGATTCTGAAAATAAGATTTGAGCCATTGGTGGCACGAGGAGCAGCCTATGGTGGGCGTGCGTAGTTGTTGCAGCTCCGCTAGCCCACAACAGGTGACCCCTTGGGCCACCAACAACTCAAATTTGGTTTTCAGAATCAGATGCGATTCTCAGAATCGGATTAGAGTCATTCGTGGTAGTTTTTCCCGCCATTTCAGGCAACGCCTCCGGCCACTAATGACTCAAATCTAATTATGAGAACCAGATTTGAGTCGTTGGTGGCCGCCTGTCGAGGGTGGCCACCTTGTCTTTTGTGGGCAAAGCTACAGCAGATTTGCTCGCTCATGGTAGGCAACCCCTTGGGTCACCAACAACTCAAATCTGATTCTCGGAATCAAATTTGAGGCATTTGTGGCCCGAAGGGCCACTTGCCGTTGATGAGTAGAGTTGCAATGACTCCGCTTGCCCACGGTAGGCGGCCCCTTGGGCCACCAACGGGCTCAAAGATGATTATGAGAATCGACTTTGAGCCCGCTGGTGGCCCAAGTGGTTGTGTGTCGTGGGCGGGCAGAGTTGCTACAGCTCCACTTGTACACAACAGGCGGCCCCTCGGGCAACCAATGGCTCAAAGGATGCAATAATTCGTTTTTATTTATTATTTTTTTTTCTAATTTTCTATATATATATATATATATATATATATATATATATATATATATATATATATATATATATATATATTTTAAATTATATATGTTTTGTTTACCTTTTTAAATTGTTTTACTTAATTTTTTTATCACTTTTTTATTCTTAATGATTTATTTTTTATAGCTTAATTGTATTTTTTTTAACGTTTATGATTTTTATTATTTTTATAAATTGTATGTTTTATTTTAATTTTATTTTTTTTTACTACTTAAAATGTCATCTAAATCTTTTTTCTGGAATTTTTATTTTTGAAATGCCCTATTTTTTTATATAAAATTTATAAAATTTGTTATTTTTCCAAAAAAAATATTGAAAATTTCCATAATTTTTATTTATTTAACGTGTCTTTTTTATCGAAAATGTTTTAAAATACATACTTTTTAATTATATCTATATGCAAAATGTATATTTTTTGTCAAGTTTTTAAAATTATTATTTTTTGGTGACAATTATTTTATATGTATTGAAATATTAATTAACGATATATAAATATAAAATAAATTCTAACCTAAAAATATTAAATTTATTATTATTTTAAAAGTTTGGATATATATATATATATATATATATATATATATATATATATATATATATATATATATATTTCAAAGGAAAACAAAATACAAAAATTTGGAAACCTTTAAAAACCAAATAGCTTAGGACGAAAAAAATGAAGAAAAAATTGGAAACCCTAAAAAAATGAAGAGGAATAAGATCACTTGAAAAATGGTTAAATAATGAACATTTAACAAAAAAATTATGTATACTTAAGAAATAAGAAAATTTAAAGTGTCAAAAATATGCCTTGAAAAACAAATGTTTTGAAAAAAAATGTTAATGGTTTTCAAAATTGGCATGAAAATCTTCAACATTTTAAAAAGAATTCCACACTTCATACATTATAAAATTTAAAATGTAAAAAATAAGCCCTCTAAAAAATGGGGTTCATGTTGCATCAACACTTTTCAAAATTAGCATGAAAATTTGCTAACATTTAAAAAAATGTTCATACCTGATACATGAGAAAATTGAAAGTGTCAAAAGTATGCTAAAAATTAAAAAAGTTGTCTTTAGAATCAACACTCTTCAAAATCAGATGATTTTTTGCTACCTAAAAAAAATGTGTATTCTGAATCAACTCTTTTCAAAATGAAACAATTTTTTGCTACCTAAAAAAAAGTTCATTATGAATCAACACTTTTCAAAATCAGATGATTATTTGCTACCTCAAAAACGCGAGATATCGTATCAATTCTTGTTTCAAAGTTTACATTTAGATTTTTTTCATGCATCTAATTGAACCACTCTTCATGAGATACATAATTCTCGTCAAATTTGACTTCATACGTTTCTGAATCACAGGGAGTTTCCTCATGATCACATTCTACTCTATTGCCAGCTATCGACATACTTTTAGTCTTGATCTCAGTGATCATGCTTTCAACACAATCGCTATTTTTAACAACTTCATCAACTTCGCCTTCCTCAATCCACTTCATGTTGTACTTCCTTCCAAGAATATTTCAAAACATTTTTGCATCACATATTTCACGAAATTCAAACAAAATATTAGACAAAATGTTTTCATCTAGAGCTGATATAACCTCTTATCTCAAGCGGATTTATAGAATTTTCTTGAACAAATTCCCATAAATCTACTATACCAAAAAACCTTTCAATTTCAGTTGCCCAAAGCTCAAAATTTTTACCTGCGAAAATTGGCACCAGTGGCATTAATGGGTTCAATATTGCAGGAGTGTCTTCAAATTCATCAAATTCATCTAACTGATCCTGATTTATATTTGGATTCATGTCTTCATTGAGCATAAATTCTATCGCTGGAAGAATTCCATATTCTTCTGTAACTTCCCTTAGCAGTTTTAGTTCTCTTTGGCACAAGTTTAATTTTCCTTTGTCATCCCATAGCTGATTTTCATGCTACGAGTCAACTACTACCAACCAACTCATCTCAGCTCCACCAACAACTCCTAGGCTTTCATGCCTCTCACTTAACATCACAATAGGCAGCAACATGTTTGTAGGGAATGTAATTCAATCAATGGCTTCTGAACACCTTCTCACCATGCAACCATCAAACAACTGAAAAACTCATCTGAAACCCTAACAGGTTGACAAATCCAAGCTCATAGTGAACTCTCACCACACCATTCGCCTATGGTTATGGCTCTCTGTAGGGTCACCACACCAAATACCACCCTTGACTCAGCTCAACTAAACGGCTAGAGCGTTGCTTTATATCGCAATTCCCTTGGTGGATGAGCCTCAAAATTGAACTGAGTGCTCCAGACGCATAGAAAACATAAGAATGGAGTCGAACGCCAATTACCAGCGGTCTCTCGTCTCTCACACCACAAAATTAGCTCAACAATGCACTTCAACGACATATGCTTCTCATCGCAGCACCTACTCACCATTGATTCACACCTCTAAACTATAGGGCCAAGACTCTTACTGACACTTTCCAACATAGGCACAAATCTCTCTGAACACAACAGTCTCTCCACACATGGTGGTTGCCATTGTCAGCTCAGTCTGATAGCAACCATATAGCTTTCACCAATTGTTCCACCCCCACGTGGATAACGCATAAGCAACAAAGGTATTTTCCATGCTTAGATCGACAGGATTGCATCTTGCATGCATAACAGCACACAAGCTCTTTGTCAACCAATACACAACGCTTCCACACTTCACACCCAAGCTCCCACATGGCACAAGAGAAACAACTCATCCAACAAAACATCGAGCCCTCAGCTCTTCGCACGACAGACTGACCCATACCATGAATCTGCCCCTCCTCCAAATGCGAGGCTCAAACAGGCTGGCAGCTTGACGAATAACACTTCAACAAAACAGTTCACGACAACCAGAACAGGGAAATTTCCCTCACGACTTCATGGCTTATCCTTTCCGAAACGCATCTCAATCACCACCACTTCTTATCACAACAACATACCATTCACCACCAAAAATAAAATAATAATAAATTATATATAAATTATATATATAGTTTTGAGAAAGATAGATAAAATTCATTGAAGAATCAATTTCATTTAACACTTTGCATTACTATATATATAGATTTAAAAATATGACATTAGAAATAAGAAATAAATCCATCACTTTATTTATTTGTTTAAGTTAAAATTTTCATTTTGTTTTAGGATTCCAACTACATTAATTTATGATAAAAGGTTTTTTTGATTATATTTAGAATGATAGGCCTTCTCTTTTGAATCACTTTTTTATTTTTTCATCAACCAATTCATTGTTGTACTGACAGATGTCACTAGTGACACATGTCTACTTTGTAGTTAGTTACCCAGTCTAACATTAGTAAGATCACACATTTCCCTATTTTTTTAGGAATTTCTCTTGATAACTAATTCTTTTGGCAATAGAATCAAGAATATTTCCAAAATTTCCTTTATAGAAAGTAGCCTTAAACTTCTAAGTTTCCCAATTTGAGTTGAGAGGTTTCCATATAAAAGTGTTATTTGATTACTTTTTCTTTTGCCTAAATTTTAAAATTTTGGTTGCAGGAGAAAGTCCCACTCCTCGTGCACCATTTCATTTCCATGATGTTAAGTCTTTGACCAAACACATTAACTTCTTTGATTCTAAGGTTCTGTGAAGTTTAGCAGTAGATGGTGTAATCTATGGCCATTTAATCTTATTTTGTTAACTTTCTCTGGGTGATTTGTTGCATACGTCCTTGATAATTTATTTCCTACTTCAGAGTTGGTTAAGAATGGGAATATCTGGTGATCCTTCATGCAGTGGTGTTGTTTAAGTTTTCATTTCAGTTTTCTGGCTCTCATAATAATCGTATTCTCTGAAACCATGTAATCTGTAATATGTACATGTCCATTGTTAAAGGAAAATATTTAGCCTCTAAAATCTTGTAAGCTTGTTGTAGTTTAGAAATATTTGAAGGTATTATGTGTAAGTTGCGCCAGAGTCGAACCTGAGACATTTCTGACACTCTTTTTTTCATTCTTGCAAGCCTAGCCCTCCAAATTCTTTACCTTTGATATTTTCAAAGGAGCATATTTTAGGACTACAGTAATTTTTGTCTATCCTTTTATTGGGAGTGGCGGCGCGTTGAGACGACACTAAGAATGCTTTTACCATCTTGTGCCATGGCAGGTTATTGTTTGGAGAAGCACTCAAGGAAATATTACATAATTCAAATGAATAAAATAAACAAATCTATAGAGTGGTTTTTTTATTTGGATTAATGATAATTATAAAATTACTATATAGTTTCTTTTTAATTAATGATAGAATTTTGAATTATATAAAATTACCAAAATTTATTTGTAGGAAAGTTGAAAAAATTAATAAATAATTTCCAATTTGTAAACGTGTTTATATAGTTTTGAAGTTTCTGCATTTTCTTTTGGTAAAATGTAAATATATTTTAAATATGTTTGATAAGTTTTTTCATAAATATTTTATGATTTTCTATTTTCTATATTTTAGAATTAAAAATTAAAATTAGAATGTAAAAGTGAGATAATATTTAGTTATTATGAATGTGTACTTATCATGAATGTGACTGGGACTTAGTTTGCATAAATGCATTGAGCACCAAAAGATTTCAATACTTAAAGAAGGAAAGAATGAGAAATAATTAAAAAAAACTTTCTAAGGTTAACCTATATGTTTAATTAATTATAAAATTATTCATAATAATAGTAAAATAATGAATTTATTTATGTTCATTATCACATTCCTTAAATTTGTAAGAAATATATTTCAACTTCAATATTATTTAAACTTCTAAAAAATATATTTCAACTTCAACAGTATTTAAAGTGAGCTTTAACCTATTATTTTTATATAGCATTTTTTACTATGCAAAATTCTCTCAATAATAATTCAACATGGCTGGAGAATTCTTCTACGATCTTACTAAATTATAAGTGCATTTGAGAAAAACCAGCCCTCTACAATATTGCTTTTAAAATAATTCCGAATTTAAATAGAGAATCAACATTTTATATCTTTCCAAGGCTAGGATGTTTAGAAAGGTTTTGACCTGAGGATTTGTTGTTATACATTTTGCATGCTAATGTTTTTATATAATCATTTTTTTAAACATATTTTTGTGTTTCAAATTATTTTACCATAATGGAATAAGAAAGCTTACCATTTTCTAATTTCATTTTTGCTTCCAAATAATTAAAAAACTTAGAACATGGGAAATGGAAAAAAGCTTAGAAAATGCGAAAGGGAAAGTAAAAAAATAGAAAAGAAAATGAAAAATGGTATTGGAGTAAGAATGTTTACCATTTTCGAATTTCATTTTTCCTTTCAAAGACTTGAAAAGCTTAGAAAGTGGGAAAGATAAAGTACGAAAATACAAAAAAAATGGAAAATCATAATGGAATAAGAAAGTTTACCATTTTCTAATTTAATTTTTTCGTTCAAAGGCCTAAAAATCTTTTTAAATAGAAAAGGAAAGATTTAATACATTGCTAATTCTAAAATACAAAAACAAATTCCTTTATAGAAAGTAGCCCTAAATTTATTTGGATTAATTTCCTTTATTTTGCATGCTAATTTTTTTATATTGTTTAAACACATTTTTGTGAAACACACTATTTTCTAAGTTAATATAAATTGATATTTAATTATATAGGCATGTGTATTTATTTTGGAATAGGGATTTATAATTTTAACTTAATTACTAATGACTTAAGGATTTACTCTCTATATAATATTTTAGAATATTTTGAATGTTGGAGATTATCTCTAAGTGACATTCAGTTAGCATGCAATTTTAGGCAATTTATAAATAGTCTAAATTTAAGATGTGGCAATCATGCGAAAGTTGTAATTTAGAAAGTGTCAATCATGTATGTGTGAACTAAGATTAGTATATTTATTTTTAGAGGTTTTAAGATAATTAATGGGTCAAGATTGTACTTTTCATTTTTTTATTTAAATAGTCTTGTATTATCCTTTGAAAGGCTGATAATATTGAGATGTTAAATTCAATTATACATGTCTTTGAAATTATCACAATTTAACAATACCTCTCTTTGCACTTTTTAAGACAATTTCTAGTGTACATTCACTAGAGAAAAAAAAGATTATTTACCACTTTACTTTAACTTGAACTAATCATATAGATTAAAAAATATGTGAGATTATCTTACCACTTTACTTTGAGTTGAACTAATCATATAGATTAGGAAATATGTGAGATTATCTTACCACTTTACTTTGAGTTGAACTAATCATATAGATTAGGAAATATGTGAGATTTTCTTATAAGCGCTTGCTTTTAAATATAGCTTATTTTAAAAGAGAAACTTTAAAAGTGAGAAATGGTTAATTAGATTATTAAAATAATAATAAATTATATGTTTTTTTGATTATTATTTAGTTTATTAGTTTATTAAGATGGATATAAATTTATTGAAAAATAATAATAAATTATATGTTTTATTATTATTATTATTTAGTTTATTAAAATGGATATAAATGTATTGAAAATTGAATTTTCATTTTAACATTATATATATATTAATGGTAAAAAATATATGGTGATTGGAAAAGGAATAAATAGTAAAAATATTTTCATTTCTTTTTATTACTCAGACATTAGAAATAAAAAAGGAACCAATTCACTTAATAACTTGTTATTAAGTATCAAATATCATCCATCCACTTAATAACAAGTTATTAAGTTTTGAATGAGTTTAATATGATGAACTTTTTCAAATTAAGAAATATTTGTCAATTATGGATCTACTTTAGTGAATGGGAATCAAATAAAAATATAGAGAGCAATGCTCTTTCTTGGAAGCACTTTATAAAAGTTATTAAAAATTAGTAATATTTTTTTTAATAATTTTTTAAGTTGTCTTAGAAGTCTATTGATATTAGACAATTTGTATTCTAATATAATAACTCACATTTGATAAACCATGTAAAATAATAAAATTTATTTATACTTAACGAGATTTATTTCTTACTAATCAATTTTTCAATAAACTAATATACACAACGCTTTCACTCCACTTAAAAACTCATTCAATTCCCACTCCTTAGATAAATTAAAAATTAATTTACAGTCTCTTACTTTAATTACTTAAATTATTTACAATAGCAGAAATTTATTTGTGATAGTTTATAATATAAATATATTTATATAATTAAATTAAAATTTAACTAATGAGGCTATCGTATGGAGGAAGAGCTAGGTTCTGCGAGGTTTTGCAGGTTGGGGCCTTTTGGCCGCGCGGCGGCGGATTCTCCTGGTTGCGCTTTGGAAGGGTTTGGTTCTCCTGTTTTCATGGCTCTGGATTCCATGAGTGGGCTGCCTCCGAACTTAGGACATGCTCTGGTTTTTTGCGGAGCTTGGGATCTGGTTTTGTCGGCGCCCTCCAACAGAGACCCCCATCCTTCCCCCGCCTGCTTTGGGCATGAATCTTGGCCCGTTCTTGTTCTAGCGCACCCACATCTGGTAATTTTTGTTTTTCTTTTCGCTTTTTCAGCACCAAACGATTGTTTGGTGCCCCAGGACGGCAGGTTTATTGAGAAGGCCGAATGTCCCTGCGGGCTTGGGGCCTTATTGGCTGTCATTACGAGTCTTCATACATTGAATATCAGTTGTGGGTCTGTGGGCGACGAGGGGCCGAGCACCCTACCTCTCTGCTTGCGTCTCCCTCTTCTTCACGCTTACTATTGGGGCTCTGGCGCTGAGAGCTGTCTTGATGGTAGAAATACGAGTGGTACCTGGGCTGGAAGTTGGGAATTAACGGTTCCTCGCCCAGCTAAGATGCCAGCCACAGCTCACCCTTTTGCGAAGGCTCTCATGCCGCTTTGGACCTCGAAGGTCCTCAGTCCTGCATCATCGGTTCCGCTCAGGTCCTGCTCTGCAGATCTGACTTGGCAGATGCATCTTGCAGGATTAAAAAGACGGCAGCTACAGCATCTTAAAACTTGCAGAGATTGTGTTTTCAGGCAGGAGATAACCAACTGGCTTTTCATTCACCCTGCTCCCCAGTGCTCTGTCTCGGTTCTGCCCAGCAATGACAGTTTCTTCTTGACGGGGAAAGTTCCTCCCCATCAAAGCCATGGCAGACATGCTCTCAGTAGCACAAGCAATCCTGTCGCTGTGTCAAGGAACCTCTTTGATTCTTTTCAGATCCAAATCTCTCACCCAACAGGCAAAACCATCCTGCAATGGGTCTGTTCCGAAGATTTGGTGCTGGATCTTAAGCTGGCTCTTGAACGGCGGTTTGGATTCCATTCTGTCCTTCTGAGACTTATCTTTCAAGGGAAACAACTGGATGATCTTCTACCCATCTCTTTTTACAGCATTAACAGGAACAGCTCTTTGGTTTTAACTCTACGTTTGAGAGGGGGTGCAGCGGGACAGTCATCCTCCGCTCCTCCCTTTTCTTACAGGGATGTAGTTCATTCCGAGATCCCTAAACCCTCGGAAGCCCTTAAATCCAAGCCTTTTTTGGTTAACAAAACAGAGGAAGTTCCCTCTGTCGAAATTTCCCATGCAGATCCTGTAAATCATCTTCAGGAATATGCAGAAAGAGCTTTCATTTGCAGATTCAACGAACTGTGGCCGCGATCCCAGGATCTTTATGATTGGGTTCATGCAAATTGGACACATCACTGTAAGGTCAGTTTCTGTTCAAGAGGATATTTCATTGTTCTTTTTGATGATAGTAAGCATTATGAAAAGGCTTTAGAAGAAGGCCCTTGGTTCATGGGAACTGCAGGGCTCTTCTTAATGCCTTGGTTTCCAGATTTTGATCCGGCAAACGCAGTCGTCACCAGGACACCGGTATGGATCAGACTTCCAAACTTACCTGTCCACTTATGGCATGTTGCAGTCTACAAAACTATAGGCAACACCTTGGGCAATTTCATAACGGGAGACTACAGGAGGGAAAGAGTAGGTCTTTACACATATGCCAGAATATGTGTGGAGGTGGACTTAAGCAAGGGTCTTCCAGACCAAATCATTCTCAAAATGAACGACTTTGTCTGGACCCAAACTTTGGACTACGAAAATACAGCCTTCCGCTGTCGCCACTGCCACCAAACAGGGCATCTGCAGTCCACCTGCCCTTCTCTTCCGGTAAAAAAGAAAAAGGAGAACCTCTCCAAGCACAAATCCAAACGATGGGCTCCTTGCTCTCCACCTGTTGCCGTGGATTCTGAATCCTCTTGCTCTGAAGATGAAGCCAGCGATGCAGATTTGGATCATGCCCCTCCAGCTGGGGTTCCTTCCAACGATGGACCGGCTCAGTTCTCCGACATAGCCATCGCCCAAAAACGTGCTCATTTGACCTCCTCCTCTGACTCAGAAAAGGAGGGGCCCCCCTCGGTTAACCCCAGTCTTCAAGTTATTGTTGCTCATTCGCCCCTGGATGGATGGGTCAAAGTTAAAAACAGGAAAGGGAAAAAGCTTCGTGTTGAGACCTCTACCCATTCTGGGTAGAGATCAGTATTTAAGCTTTCCAGTCTTTGGTTGTAGTACTTA
This sequence comes from Pinus albicaulis, assembly GCA_034641835.2. Taxonomy (NCBI): domain Eukaryota; kingdom Viridiplantae; phylum Streptophyta; class Pinopsida; order Pinales; family Pinaceae; genus Pinus; species Pinus albicaulis. Next base: position 1,192,676,039 of record CM076570.1, on the reverse strand, counting down.
GCTTGTTTTTCTCCTCCGGAACCGAGGTTGATAGTCCTATCATTACCGGTTGCCGGTTTTTTGTCTCTCTTGATTGTAACACCATCTTGTATCATATTTTTACTTAATAGAATTAGTCCAACTTCAGAAGAAAAAAAAAATTAAATTTAATTTACAATAAATTACTTAAGTTACTATTAAGTTAGACATAACATAAATATTTATGATCATTTAAAATATAAATATATTTACAATAATTTATAACATAGTCAGTGCTACATAAAATACTAAAATACTTAACATCCCTCAATAAGATTTCAACTTATTTATGATCATTTATAATATAAATATATTTAAAATTTCTTATATTCAGTGCTATAGATATAACATCACTAAACTAGCAATTTCACCACATGTTGGAAAGGAAATGTTGTAAGGTTGTGCTATAGAAAAGAATAGCATATAAGAAAGAAGAGGTAGTAGGAACTTTCTCGGCTCCAACTAATCCTCCAGAATAAGGGGTGGAGAATTATGTTTACTAGACCTCAAATCAAAATATCCATATTGGGTAATTGATGTGGAACAACTTCTTTGTTATTAATTGCATGTAAGATGTGTTTTTTCATAATGGATGAGACATTTTGGCCAAAGCACTCAAGCCCTTTATATGACGAAATTTGCATGTTTATTTTTTTCTACATGAAGGATGCACTTGGTTTTTATGACCAAGTTGGCCAGACTTCACCCTTCCATGAAATTATTTGCTTCTATCACATTTGCAATGTTGAATTTCTTTGATACTACTCCTAGAACTCTGACTTTGCTCTACAGATAGAATTATTTAATGGAATAAAAACTTATCACTATGACATGTTGTACTTCATAAGAGACTACTAAGAAGCTTAAGTATGGTAAATCCACCTTCACCTGTCATTTGAACATAGAGCATAGATTACACGGACTAAGGTGAATCGATTTAGATAATTTATATCAATTATTTACAATCATATTTCCATAATTCCTCTTTGAGAGCGACCAATATTCCACAATTATAATTAATTAGTTGGTAGGGCATCTCATTTTCTTAATGTGAAAAAAGGTACATTTTTACCATGATACTTAAAAGACTTAGTGCTTGAAGTTCTAGGATTTGACTTTGGAATGACATCTTTCCTCATTCAATGTATATCTCTAGACTTAAATTTAAAATTAGGTCTCTTCAAGATGTTTCTTTGGGTTACATACATTCAAACAAATATCCTAGAGAACTAGCCACATCAGTCTAGCTATGTATCTATCCTCTATATATACTGTAGAATAATATACCAATATTTCTAGTGAGACTCAATGACACAACAAGATGAGAAAAAACTATGTGTAAAATCTATTTTTATGTAAAAATATTAAGCAATCTAAAATTGCCATGATGGAATGGGATGACCCATTTGTGGAACTATGGATGTTCAAATATTTAAGATGGGAATGACATTTGCTGAAAATTAGTATGCTCAAATTGGAAAAATATGGTTCCTTTAATGCTTGGTGACAACCTTCTTGAAACAAACATACACCTACGTTTAAAATAGAAATCTAAACATTTAACATCCTCCAAGGGAATCACTAATAGAAGGAAGAATAGGAATTATTATTGGTGTT
>CM076570.1:1192660836-1192674304 GCA_034641835.2 Pinus albicaulis | reverse complement strand
ATTGAAATATTATTGTATCTGTAAATGTAAATGATTTAATTATTTTTATTGTATGTGATGCAAAGTCAAATCTCCTTAGGCAAAGAAAAACTCCAATTTAATTCTGAAATGAGTAGACAGTGTTGTAACCTCCTGAAATGATGAGCGAGAAAATGAGATGGTGGAAGGCAAATAGTCGTGCCTATTCACTTCATATTCCCTGTAGAATGCAAATAGTCATAACGCTATCTGTATAAAAAATGTAATATCGGTATGCATAGGGGGGTTAGAGAGTGTAAGAAGAAGAAGGAGAAGAGAGAGGAGTTGTGAAGATCCAGAGATGATATGAAGAAAATTTGAAGGTTGGAAGGACAACAGTATAGAAGGAGAAAAACAGAGCTGATATCCAGGTAAATCAACATATGATTTTATTGTACAGTGAGGAAGTTGGTGCTTCCATATCAAGTTGTAGCTTGATATATGTCCAGTTGTAGCTCGCTGAGGTAGGAGCCCCCTGTAGGTTGTAGCCTGCAGAAAATAGATGGGATTTGGAGCTTCCTTGCAAGTTGTAGCTTGCAGAATTGAGGTAGTAGCCTCATGTAGGTTGGAGCCTACAGAAAATCAGTGGTGAGAGGGAGTTGGAGCTTGCCTTGGCATCACAAAAATTATAAGATGTGGTTTTCTCCCTTATGGGTTTCCACTTATATCTGTTATCTATGTGCATAATGATTATGTTTTGATATTCTGTATTTCATCTGCTTAATACCTGCTACTCACTTATTAAGATTGTTGTTCCATTGTATATTAAGTTGATCACAAAATGAAGATGTAAATAAGTGTAAAAGAAATTTTTACAAGACCATGACTACATTAAATTGATTCACCCCCCCTCTCAGTTTAACCAAGGGTTCAACAATTGGTATCAGAGCAGGTTCCTTCTGTATCAGTTTAACAACTGGAAGGAGATCCTAGGTCCCCAAGATGGCTAGTCTAGAAGGATGCTCAACAAATAAAGCCCCTTTGTTTACTGGTACAAATTATGCCTTCTGGAAATAAGAATGAGGATGTACATAATGTCTCTAGGAATAGAAGTTTGGGCTACTGTGGATTTGGGATATGCCCCAAAGGATTCTGACACAGAGAAAGAAGCCAATCAAGATTTTATAGCTAATTCCAAAGCCATGAATGCTCTCTTAAATGGTCTATGTGAGGCAAAATTTATCAAAGTAATGCACAAAAAGACTGCCAAAGAAATATGGGATACGTTAGAAAGTATCCATGGGGGAGATAAAAAGGTGAAGATGGCCAAACTACAAGTCTATTGAGCCCAATTTGAAAATATAAAAATGAAGGAAGAAGAAGATGTTTCCAGCTTCTTCTTAAAGGTTGCAGAAATTTTGAATAATATGAAAGCTCTAGGAGAAACCATTAGAGAATGTGTAATTGTTCAAAAGATATTGAGATCTTTACCATCCAATTTTAATCCCAAGGTTTCTGCCATAGAAGAAACAGCTGATTGGGAAACTTTGACCATGAACCAATTTCTTGGAAAATTAACAGCCTATGAGATGAGACTTCCACAAAGGAAGTCAAATGTGAGGGAGGCAACCTTTAAGGCTGAGAAGAGAAAATAAGAAAAGGAAGATACATGCTCCTGCTCTGATGAAGAAGAGGCCAAATTTATCAGAAGAATGGATAGAGGCTCAGGTAAGTATAAAGGTAAACTTCCATTTAAATGCTTTAACTATGGAAGAGTTGGGAACTATGCATCACAGTGTCCTTACAATAAAACAAAGAATCGGACTCAAGAGACAGAGAAAACCAAAACTAATAACTAGCAGAAAGGGAAGAGATTCAATAGAAAATCCCTTTATGCTCAGCAAGATAGCAGTGCATCTGAAAACTCAGATGAATCCTCAAATGAAGAAGGAACCTCTGAATTTGTGTTGATGGCCAAGGAAGAGTCTGAAGGATTACTTATAGAAGATGAGGAAGAAGGTGAGGCAGATCTTGAGGGGGAGCTAAGAAGTGCCTTGGAGGAAATAGACAGACTTAAACTCAAGTGCAAAAAATAGAAAGACATTCTCCTCAAATATGTAAAAGAGGTACCAAATTCAGAAGATCTCATTCAATTGAAAGTAGAACTTGAAGAAGCTAAGAAGGTGGAAGACATTCTGCTAAAGCAAATTAAAGATAAACATCAGAAGCAAGAGAAATTGGAAGAAGAAGTGGTATGCCTTGTTAGCCCCTATAAAATTTTGTCAAGCAAACAGGTGGCTAAATATGTTTCTGAGCCTTCAAGAGAGAATTTTCCTTTGAAAATATATCATTCTTGAAGCCTCCATTGTGTCCTCTATCCTTTAAAGAGCCTTCACTATTGTTTCCATTAAAGAACCCTACTATTTTGTGAAAGAAACTGTTCTAAAAAAGGCCTCCATTCCCCCTTTTTTCACTCACAAAAGAACTCCATTTTTCACCCTTATTCCCTTCACAAATTTCCTCTATAACCCTTCATTTGACCTCTAAATCTTCCTAAATCCCCTTTAGACCTTATAATTGTCCTTTATTTGGTTTTAAAATCCCTTCTTTTGCTTACCGGAACCTTTAGTTTGGCTTAAAAAACACTAATTTTAGGCCTAAAATAGCTCATTTTTGCATTGAGCCCTTAAGCCCCTTTCGGCTTAGCCCTTAGCCCCTTTTCCGCATGTGACCCATGCTACGACCAAGCGCTAAGGCCTAATCTCAAATCGCAATCAGAACTTTCCTTTTGGTTTTTTCCTTTGTTCGTTGAAATTTTCCGATGCGATGAGTTTTACTCTATCGACCGCCGATACAATCTGAGCCGTTGATCTCTCCCAATCCAACGGCCAAGATCACAACACACTCCATCGCAAGCCTTCCACCTTTCCCCTTCCAAATTAATCCTGACCGTCGATCCTTTCCACATCCGATGGCCAACGCACAATCGCATCGTGCTAACCCAACATTCTCTCTTCTATGTTTCCCCGATGGCCGATCTTTTGATTTATTATTGGCTGTTGAATCCACAAGAAACAACGGTTGAGATTTGATCGCGCTCCACTGATGAACCCATCACCCGTATCCCTCTGATTTAATCCTGACCGTCGATCATCCTGCCGATCCGACGGCCAGCGCTCAATCGCACATCGCAAATCCAAAAGCCCCATTCGCTAGCATCCTCCGATGCCGATCATGCGATTTGATCCCAGTCGTTGAATCCACAAGAACCAATGGCCAGGATTCAATCGCACGTTGATTCATAGCCCCTGTCATCGCATCCGCTGATTATATCTGGACCGTTGAATCCACAGGAACCAACGGCCAGGATCTCATCGTGCTCCATCCACAACCTTTTGCCTCTCGACCTCCGATTAGATCTCAGCCATTGATCAAGTCTAATCGGACGGTCCACATTGCTCCTGATCATCAACCTCCGCCCTTCTCGTTTCTCCCCCATCGACAGATCTTGACCGTTCGTTTTCAAGATCCAACGGTCAGGATTTAACCCTCCATTGACCCTACCTATGTGTTCCGCCCGTGCATCTTACCTCCGATCGCGTGCAACCCGCACCATTCGATCTAACCCTCCACATCCGACAGATAGAAATGCATATCGCGTAATTTTTTCATCCGAGAGTTAATGTTTCAAATTTACGCGACATGGGCAGTTTTAAAAGGATAGGTGTCGTGCGATGAATGATATCGCATTTTTTTGGGCAAATTCTAAAACCACTTGAAAACTGCGCGAAAACCATTCCGGTTTCCGCCTTACCGCCCTTTGTAGCATAATTCCCATTTTAACCATAGCTGTTGATCGATCTAATTTGACGGCCTACATTATATCATAACCCTGTCTATCTGTTATTCACCCATCTTTCATATGATCCTATCGAAAGATCCCCGCCGTCGATTAGTCTAATCCAACGGCCCACATTATATCGCGTTTCATTTCTTCCTCCATTCATCTAACCTATCCAAAGACCTCATCGGACGATCTCCACCGTAGATCATCCTAATCTAACAGTCCCAGTTCATCCTCGCACCCAAACTTCCAAAACAACTGGTTAGCTACTTTTCCAGTGTTTTTTCCCCATTTTTCCGCTACGCTCACTATTCTCATCATCGCTCCTCCATCTCCACGAGTCTCTGAAGCATTCCTTCCCCACCTCACTAGTTTTGTAACATGTTTATCGTGTTTTGTAGGTTTCGAAGGCGATGAATTAACTCTGTTTTCACAGTTGCAGTCATGGTAAAAGACCATCATAGAGCTGAAGATCGTTGAAGAAGAGATCAAAGATGTCAAAGGATTAAAGCATAATATTGACGATTAAGAGCATAATCCACGGTCCGCACAAATTAAATACAATCATTGATCGCAGCAGCGCAGAGGACATATCAGCAGGACAGTCCTTTTACTGAATAAAGGACCAAAATCACTACTGCCCATTCTCTATTCTGCATCGAGCCCCAATACAATTATTATTTTGGTAGAAAGTCCTAAAGAACTGACAGTGCATTAGTTACAAAGCATGGGAGACCTAAAAGGCCAAACTTCATTCTTTCTTGTCTCACAGCACAAACAGAGTACCTCCAGCCGAAAAGTACTGCATGGAACATACCCCTGGAGTTATTCTCAAACTGACGAAGACCTCGATTCATCTAAAAGTACCTAAAATCAATGTAAAGCTATTAAGACAGAATGGGCTTCGAAAGACTTTCCTCCCTCTGTTTTAAATGAATCATTTATGTTCTATCTGCCTCTACTATCACTCTTCACCTATAAGAACTCAGAAGAAATACATTGTAAATGTTGGTTGGTTGGTTGATCGATCATTGAAAAAACACTGATTGTAAGCAGTTTCACAGTTAGAGTTTTGTGAGTAGTAGTTGTGAATAGGCTGGGAGATGATTTTTGACTGATATCAAGAAATTGGACAAGGATTTATGTGATTGGTTTTTCTCTTCTAATATGACAAGCATGTTCATCGGATCCTGATCTAAATCAGTGGTGATGTGTTCTATATTTGTTATTGTTTTCTCTGTTTTACATCATGTTTCACTTTCTCTGATAAGAAAACAGTAAATTTAGCTTAGGACATACTGCTGCAAGTACCCTAATGCTCGTTGTTTTTTCTTATCTTTATGTTTTATGTTGATTGTGTATCTAAAGACAAATTCAACATAATTTAACCAGTCAAAGACGTTGGCCTGCCCATGCTTACTGATGTATGAATTTAGAATTTGTTTCTTAGATGTTCTTGTTTTGTTCTGCTGAAAGAATTAGGAAACTGGGAGATTAGAGCTAGCCCTGTATCACTAGGTCCCTTTTCCAACAGTTATACCTTGCTAAGATCCCTTTGAGTTGAATGCCAAAAGTAGAGAAGGTTAAAAGTCTTCCTCTGATCTTAGGCTTCATTCTGTGTTAATCTTAAATGTTTTCATTGACTGAAAGTAGTCAGGAAGACTACTGGATTGTTGTCTTCGGAGTTAACCTCATTAGGAGTTTAGATCATAGAGGTTAAGGCATACCCTGTCCCTAGATTTAATCTGAAGTGGTGACCTTGGAAGGTTTTCCTTGTTATTCCCATCCATTTCCTTATTGTTTCATCTCATACTATCATCTTAAGAGATCCTCTGTTTTAGATGACTAGCCCTTTGAAAGCCTTGGATATTTGAATTGCAAGTAAACCCTTTTATGACCCCATCGCCTAATGCACTTGTGTTCTCTTTGAATTTTCTCCCCATTGCCCAAAAATCCTTCTCTCCTCATTCCTTTACCTTACATTGAACCCTTCTTTCATGTTTCCCAACCAAACAAACAAACAAACAAAACAAAACCCTTGTGCCCTATAACTAGCCTAATACCTTAAATTGAAATTCAAAGATATATATTTCTTTACCTTTATAGAGAGATCCCGCTTTGGATCCAGGAGGGCTAGATCCTGAGATCCCAAAGTGGTTTGATGTTGTCTTGTCTTTTGGTATTTCCAAATGTGCCAAAACACAAGAACGACAACATAATGGTGACTCCATTGGGGAAGCAAGACCAATTAGCCTGGATTTGGTAGTTAATCACTGTGGTGGACAGTAGACTTCCTTGAAACACTTTAAACCTTCCACCTGGTGACTCCATAGTTCCTAAATGACTAAAGACTCCACTGGTTATCAGTAGGCCTGCTTATTATCTTTGTTTTCACAAGACTCCATTGGGAGACCAGTTGTATTACAACATCATCCATATCAAAATAAACACATAGGATTAAGCTTCTTTGTTTGAAGATAGTTTGCCTCCTAAACACTGTCATACCCGGCTAACTTTCTTCATTGAGACTTAACATACTGGCTTCAAGAAAAATCCATACTAGAGCTTATCCTAATCCAAATCCCCCTGAGATAGTTGACAATCCAAAAAGCATTCTTAGGAAGTCTCACACCTCTAGGGATTCAACTATTGTCAGACCCATTCATAGAGCTAACTCAGCATATGAAAACCTTGCAGCTCTATCAGATACTGAAGTTGACTTAGATTTACCAAGTAATTTACCAAGAACTAAGTCACTCAGTGGTATAGATCAGACAGACTTTGAGCCTCCAAGTTCACCACCACATAGTGGTCAACATATTAGTGACAGAGAAACCCCTCCATCAACACCTCCTGATATTCACTTCATTCATAACTTGGGTCTCTCTCACCCTAAATCTACTCAACAGTTTGTTGTTGGTCCAAGCAATTCTGCCATCCATATACCTGTTTCTCAAGTCAATCCTTTACCTCCCCATAACACTACCATGGTATGCACCCTAGTTTTGCCTCAACCTCTAGTTCCTTTACCAAATGACTATCAAGCTAAAATTCCCCATTTCACTATAGAAGAATCTACCACAGCTCAACAACATGTCACCAGGATAGGAGATGCATTTGATTACATGGAGATAGATGATGAGACCGTTAAAATGAGAATTTTTGCTCAAAGTTTAGGAGGAGAAGTAAAGAAGTGGTTTACGGGCTTAACTCCTAATAGCATCCACGACCTTCCCAATTTACAACAAGCATTCATAAACAAATGGGAAGTCAAAAACAACACTCTCCAGATATTAGCAGAGTATCAAAATCATTAAAGAAATGAGGGAGAGAGTGTTCATGATTACTCCTCCAGGTTTAACAGGGTCTACAATGCTCTCCCCCCACACATGAAACCTCCCCAAGGCATGGCCATAGTAAAATAACCTGAAGGTTTCGATGCTGATATGGCCTATCATCTAAGGGAGAGAGACTATGAAACCCTAGAAGACATGCAGCAGGGAGCTGTGAGTGTAGAAGCAAATTTAATTGAGAAAAGAGCTAGGCTAAGATCAGAGAAGAAGGTAACCTATAGGGATGAAAAAACAGCCTCCACATCTGATTCCAAATATGATAGTCTAGCCAATTACATGGAGAAGCTAGGAAGAATGGTGGAAAATTTGACTGTCCAAGTCAGCAATCAGAATAGAAACCAAAATCAAAACCAGAACCAAAACTTTAGGAGAAATACCCCTCCCAATAGGCAAAAGGATTCGGATCAACAAGTCATACCTCCATTCCAAGAGAATTTCTTTGATGAGGATGAGGGAATAATATAAGAGTCCGAGGGAACTACCATAAACATGGTGGAAGTGGATAACCAAGATCACACCTTTTCCATAGAAGACAACCAGAACTCATACTCGCATAGGGATGAGGAAGGGTTAGAATCTAAAGAATATAGGTTAGGATTCAACAATGCCATCATGCAGGTCCAAGAACACTATGATCTCAGAAGTAAAAAGAAACCAGAAGCTCCCAAAGCCAAAACCTCTGAAATCACTATAAAGAAAAGACCTAAAAAGACTCCTAAAGGGACTGCAGAAAGAAACAAAACAACAACTGAGAGTTTTGGAAAAAACAAGGACAAAGACATCCAAACCACTGATAAACCAAGTCAAGAAAACATCAGCACTAGCACTGCAGCTAATGCTCCTGAAAAAATAGCTTCAACCAATGTACATAGTGAAGATAAACAACTTGATCTTGCCAATAAAACAGTGGCCAACAAAACATAATTGATCCTTTCAAAGAGTCAGTCTCCTTTCAATCTAGAAAGTGAGATTGCCAAAATCAAAATCTCTGCCCCTCTCACTGAGTTGGCCACCCAAGATGCTTATAAATGTCAAATTTTGAAAGATTTAAACTTAGGAAAAATTAGTGACTCAGTCAACTTAAATGATGATCAACCGGCCCTCTTGTTTGGCCCAAAAATTGAAGGAAATTTTTAGGAAGGAGTAGTGCCTCCTTTCTATGTCAGTCTAAATATCCATGAAAAAATCCTACATAATGCCATGCATGACTCAGGAGCCTCACACAACCCTCATGCCAAAGGTGATCATGGAAAAATTAAGCCTAGAGATAACCAGACCTTATAAAGATTTATATTCCTTTGACTCTAGCAGAGTGAAGTGTTTGGGTCTAATCAAAGATCTCTGTGTAAATTTGACCCAAATCCCAGCCAAGTGCATGGTAATGGATGTGGTAGTAGCAGATGTACCTCCTAAGTATGGCATGTTACTGTCAAGATCATGGGGTGCCAAGCTATAGGGTACAATGCAGATGGACATGACATATGCCACTATCCCTATTTTCAGCTAGCTTAGAAAACTATACAGGGAAGCCCACATTAAATTTATGGTAAGAAACCCTGAGAAACCAGAAAATTCTCCTCTTTACTCTGTCCATATAGACCTAGACTATTTTATTCTTTTCAATGATGAGGTTACAGATGAACAAGAGCTAGAGAATAAAAGTGCAAACAACAGAGTAGAGGCCAAAAATCTAAACTTAATGGTAGCTCTGGATACAGAGGAAGACAAGAGAGAAACATTTGAACAATCTGCAGAGTTAGAAAATCAGAACCAAGACTGGAGAGAGCAGATTACCCATCAGCCTGCTGACCTTGGGAAACTAGATGATAGTAGGAATGAAACTGATAAAAATCCTGCAAACAACCCCTTATGGTGCATGAGCTTTGATGGGTCTTGCACTAGAAGGAGTGCAGGAGCTAGGGTATGGTTGCACAATACTGAAAATGATTATACTGAGAGTCATGCATTCAAGCTAAATTTCAAATGTACAAATAATATAGCAGAATATGAAGCTCTCCTCTTAGGATTACATCTATTGAAAAAACTAGGGGCTGAGAGGATAGTTGTTCATGGGGATTCAGAACTGGTCATCAAACAAATAAATGGAGAGTACACTGTAAAACATCCTAGATTAAGGGCATACATAAATGATGCCATGGACCTTTTGCAAACATTTGTAGAATATGAGCTTGTGTTTGTCCCTAGAAGCCAAAATATAATTGCCAATGGATTGGCTTGTGTCGCTAGTTCATATCAGAGATCACTTAGTGACAAACAACTCATTATTCAAACGAAACATAGACCAGCAGTACCAGATAATGAAAAATATTGGGAGGTCTTTGAGGGTGATAAATAGATAGAGGATTTCTTTCTACCTAGGAATGAGTTTGAATTTCCAGATTCAAACTCTAAGTCCGAAGAAATTTTTTTGGATAGAGAACCCCCCGATGAAGATAAACCATCCCCTAGTGTAGAAATAAACATGCTGGCCAAAGAATTTGAAAAATAGACAGAAGAATACAAGAACGCAGATAAGGAAGACATAGAGGTAGTGCAGTCCAAAGATAAAATCATATCCAGAGGACTCTCACCCCTTGAGGACCTCTTTGATTTTAATGATGTGGCAAAGAAATCTACCATAGAGCCCACTGAATCCGATATTGAAGAATGCAATATCAGCAGCGAAGACAAGCCCAAAATGATCAAATTGTCTAAGTCTTTGCCTGCACGTATCAAACAGAAATTCATTGATTTATTTAAATAGTTTGTAGATGTTTTTGTTTGGGGTTATGAAGATTTGAAAGCCTATGACACAAAGATCATCCAACATAAGATTCCATTGAAATAAAACTAGAAACCTTTTAGGCAAAAGCTGCGTAGAATAAACCCTGCACAACTACCTCTGGTAGAAAAGGAGATTAAGAAAATGTACAAATTTGGAATCATAGTGCTTGTGAGGTTTTCAGATTGGGTGTCTAACCTTGTGGCCGTGAGGAAGAAGACAGGAGAAATTAGGCTGTGCATTGATTTTAGAAACTTAAACAGAGCCTGCTTAAAGGAAAATTACCCCTTGCCCAAAATGGAACACATCCTACAAAGGGTAGTTGGGTCTAAGAGGATTTCTCTGTTAGATGGCTTTTCAGGGTATAACCAAGTCTTAGTACTCCCAGCAGATCAACTTAAAATAGCTTTCACATCTCCTTGGGGCACTTTCATGTATGTGAAAATGCCTTTTGGATTAATGAATGCTGGGGCCACTTTTCAAAGGGCCATGGACATTGCATTTTTTGAAGAAATAGGTCACTTCATCGTAATCTACCTTGATGACATAACAATCAATTCCAAAACTGATGAAGAGCACCTTGAACATCTGAGGAAAGTTTTTGAGAAATGCAGAAGGTTTGGGCTATCTTTAAATCCCAAAAAGAAAGTGTTTGGTCTCCAAGAAGGTAAACTTCTTGGTCACATTATATTTGAAAAGGGGATTAAAATAGACCCAAAAAGGGTTGAGGGAATATTGCAGATTAACCACCCAAGAAATATCAAGGAGTTGCAGTCCTTTATTGGGAAGATTAAATTCTTGAGGAGGTTCATTCCCAACCTTGCAGAACTTATTAGAAGTATGACAAACATTCTTAAGAAAGAGGTAGGAGTTAAATGGACTCTAGAAGCCAAGCAGTCTTTTGAATTGGTAAAACATGCACTCACCCGGGCACCAGTTCCAATCAGCCCAAATTTCACAAAAGATTTCCTGATCTTCTCATTTGCATCAGAACATACTGTGGCTGTTGTCTTATTGCAGAAAAATCCAGAGGGACAGGAACAACCAATAGCATTTTTTAGCAAATCTTTAAGAGATGCACCCTTGAAATACAATATCATGGAAAAACAGGCCTACGCCTTGGTAAAGGCCTTAAAATATTTCAGGGTGTATATTTTACATTCCCATATCATTGCCTTTGTTCCTAACATAGTGGTAAAAGACATTTTGTCACAAGATGCAGATGGAAAGAGAGGCAAATGGATTGCTGTGATACTAGAATATGATTTGGAAATAAAACCCACCAAGCTCATTAAGGGTCAAGGCTTAGCACAATTAATGGCTGAATCTAACTTACAAGCCCTTGACATTAATATGGTAGATGCTTTGGATGAACATGAAGAATTACCAGCTCCCACTATAGAAGAACAGTTCCAAAACTCACCGTGGTATGCTGATATCTTGTATGTGCTTGTAAATCTTAATGCTCCTCCCGATTTATCTAAGACAAAGGCAAGGTTTTTAAAGTTGAAAGCTAGAAATTATTGCATTTTAAATGAATGCTTATATTGGAAAAATGCGAATGGTTTATTGCTTAAAAGTTTTCCTGAAGTGGATGCAGAGAGAATCAAACATGAGTTCCATGATGGAGAGTGTGGAGGCCATCTCTATTGGAAAACCACTACCAAAAAAATCCTTAGAGCTGGCTATTACTAGCCCACCCTCTTCCAAGATGTCCATAAGATGATAGTTGCCTACCACAAATGCCAGATATTTGAGGGCAAAAGAAAACTCCTTCCTTTACCTTTACAACCAATCACTGTTGAAGCTCCTTTTCAATAGTGGGGCCTAGACTTCATAGGGGAAATCCATCCTGATTCATCTGCCCAACATAGATGGATACTCACAGCCACTGACTATTTCACCAAATGGATAGAGGCCATCCATTCTAGGAATGCCACAGACACAGTAATCATTAAATTCCTTGAAGACCACATCCTATCTAGATTTGGCTACCCTAGGAAGATTATCACTGAAAATGTTGCTGCGTTTGGTTCCAAAAAGATGATTGATTTTTGTCACAGGTATCAGATTGCACTTGGTCATTCTACTGCTTATTACCCTCAGGGTAATGGACTAGCAGAATCATCAAATAAGATTTTTGTGACCATCATCAAGAAGCTGCTAGAGGAGAACAAAAAATCATGGCATAACAAGTTAGTGCATGCTTTGTGGGCAGACAAGTTGACAACAAAGAAATCCATTGGAATGTCTCCATATCATCTTTTTTATGGGGAAGATGCAGTATTCCCTACCATCTTGGGAGTACCAGTGATAAAATTGGTGCAAGAAATACAGTCAGAAGAAGACAACATGGTGAGGAGGATCAATCAGATCATACATCTCCAACAGACAAGAGAAGAAGTCTACAACAGAGCTCTGAAAGTGCAAGAGCACATCAAAAAGTTGTTTGACAAAAGAAAAAAGGCCTGTGATTTCAAGATTGGGGACAAGGTGCTCAGGTGGGTCTCTAGGAGAGAAGATAAGGGTAGGCATGGTAAGTTTGACAGTTTATGGCAAGGCCCTTACATTATTCAGTCTGCAATTAGTTCCAATGCATTCTTTCTGCAAGAATTGGATGGTACAGATCTGTTTGGGGGTCCTGTCAATGGCAGGATGCTCAAACATTATTACTGCTGAATTTCAGTTTAAAGTTCTCACTTCCATTGTAAATACCATTGCTCTGTTTTGTTTAGAAAAAAAAGAAAAAAGAAAAAATATAGAAGAAAGGTTCAGACATGCTCAAATCTTGAACCTATGAAGTTTCAAAAGAATGGCTCAAATAAGATCAAAACCTGAGCCAGAGAAAGTGAAAGGCTGGTTCTAACATGCTCAAAACCTGAACCAACAGAGAAAGAAGAAGGGACAACTCTTACAGGGTCAAAATCAGAGCTGAAATGAAGAAAGAAAAGTGACTCTAATAAGCTCAAAACTTGAGTCACAAGAAGAAAGAAGGATGCTCTTAAATTTCAGAATGTCAAGCCTTCAAATTTTGTTTTTAATTTCTGAAAAGTTCAGTTCAAGTGAAGTTTTCATTTATGCCTTGGACCCACAGCAAATCAGACAGTCTAACCCTGGTTTGGTTGTGTTTCAATTTCTGTTGTAGAATGTAGAGAATGAAATCTGCCAGACAGTTTAATCCTGGCAGATATTAGTTTAGGTAGAGAAACTATGAGTCCAACTGTTTAATCTGGTCTCATGGAGAAATAGGGGTAGAATTATATTAGTCTTTGATTTCAATAAAAAAATAATTATGAAGAAGGTCTGCAAATTCAAATTCACCTTGAAGAAAAAATGTTAGGAAAGTAGGATGGGTAGGTAGTTGTTTGGGGAGGTATTGCTGCTGATATAATACTTTCATGTTTGTAGCAGCTGATCAAAGAAGAAAAAGATGTGTCAAGTACCAGGCATCTGGCCTACTTCCAAAGATTATTTTCTGAGATTCTTGGCACCTTCAAGAAGATGCCATCCCCATGTGGAGCCATTGTTAGC